>CM039733.1:56039105-56230609 GCA_022539455.1 Dendrobium nobile
ACTACGTTATCAAGGTTTAAAGTGATGTTTTAACTAACCCTCAAGGTAATAAATGCATGGGAGTACAAAAATGAAATAAACACACCATGTCCTTAAATCTAGGAGAGCCTAGGCTAAGTGCTCGTGGTGCAATCCTATACATGCATTCTACGAACAATAAGAAATAAAAGACACCTAATGCAGTGATTAGTGAATGATTGGGATCCAATCACCCACTAACCTACTCCCCCATGATTTGCTCTTCATTCATAGAACCCATGTCTAAAATTTCATCGAATAGCAGATCTCCCAAAATTAGGGGATTTAATTATAAGTAATTTCAAAATAATTTAAAATAATTATATAAATATAAATTTTTCTTGAAAAATAAGATAATTCAAAATAAATCAGTTTGTAATAAATAAATATATGGGAGACTCGCTGACCACTCAATCGAGGCCTCAAAACGGTTTGAAAATAATTTGTATTTTAAAATAATTATGATAATGAATGTTTAATTAATAAGGAAAAGACTCGGAATAGCGGTCTAAAACTAAAATCTGTCAAAACGGCCAAAACCAAGGGCTGGAAATGGTTTCAAAACATAAAGCTCGTCTTTCTGAAAAGAACGAGGGGTCGCACATCAAAATCCGATTTAAAACAAGCTAGATACGGATTTTACAAGTTTACATATAATAAAATATTATTTTAAAATAGTGCAGTTTCACTGTTTTTAAAATAACAGAAAATGCATACATGCCTTTTATCTGAAAATAGTCTTAAAATGTACAGAATTCAAAGTACACCCAAAACAAGGTGCTGTGCGTCGACAGCGGACTTAAAACGACAAAGTTACGCAATTTCAAAGTTCAAATACGATAATTAAATAATTTCAAAATAGTGCCATTTGGCTGTTTTCAAAATAACTGCATACATATCCAAAAATTTTAGGTAAAACTAGTTCCAGAATGTGCAGAATTCGAATACGTTCAAATCAAGGTGTTGTGCGTCGAAATCTGACTTAAAACGACGGAGTTATGAATTTTGGACGTTTAGAACAATAAAAGGGATTTTTAAAGTAGTTTTAAAATAATGACATTTATAATAAAAATAATTATTTAATTTAAAATTAAGCAAATTTTTGAAAAAATGATAATAATTTAAAATATATATATATATACTAAATATTAATAATATTTTAAATAATTTAAGAAGCTAAGGGTAATTACAATAACAATTACTTATAAAAATAGATTTTTTTTATTTATATATTTAAATAAATATAATAATAATAAAAGCATGAATAATGAACTAACAGTCTAAAACAATCATTATGGCAAGTAATTATGATTATATAATAATATAACAATAACTATATTAAAAATAAGAATTTAAATAATATATAAAAAAAAGGTATTTTTACTGTTTTTTAAAATAATTTAAAATCTACTTACAGGTCATTTATATATAAAAAAAATTTTATTGTGTAGAGAATAAGAATACGATCAAAACGAGGTATTGCACGCGAAAATCGGACGAAAAACGGATTTTTGGCGATTTTTTGAAGATTTCTGAGTTAAAACAAATTAAAAAAACAATTTTTAATCCAAAAATCGACGGCGGCGACGCGTGGCGGTGGCGGTCAGACGCGTGGCACGCGCGGATTCACCCCGCGGTTTCTGCGCAATCATTGCCAATGATTGCGCCGCCGCGCAATCATTGGCAATGATTACCGCGGCACGGAAATCAGTGCCGGCTAACTTAACCACGTCGGCCACGGCACACAGCCGTCCGATCTCCGCGGTTCGAAGGAAGGGCCCAGATGAAGCCACGTGTACCACGAGACCGCGTGGTTCGAACGAGACTGCGGGCTCGCAGGATCTCGGCCGTTGATCGGTTGATCGACGGCGGAGATCTCGCACAGATGGGATTAGGGCGAAATCGAGAGCCTGGACCGTTTTTGGTCTCGTTCTCACTCGATACTCAATTAAATTCAACGAAATTTGAAAAGAGGTATCCACATACGAACAGAAATCGTGGGGAAGTAATGGATTGGTACGAAACTAAGTCTACAAATATTTATTTAGATCTAAGTGTGCTAATCTAGGGTTTAGGTTTTTACCTAATCCACACGGTGGATTCGGGAGATCTTGGGCTTGTTGGACTCGTGGAATCCTCTAGAACAAGTCTCATGTTGAACTCGTGCTCCAAAACGGCCTCGATCGGACGGGATTCATCCTGGAACGGGAATAGTCTCGGGTGGCCAGAGATCTCGCCGGCGGCGGCCTTGGACGGTTGGGTTCTACGTGGGGAGTCGAGAGGGAACCTAGGGGAGCTCTTACACCAAATATTTCTGACAGAGAACGTCTAGGTCGGGAGCAAGAGCCAGAAGTCCTCAAAATAATCTAAATCCTCCTATTTAAACTCCTAAAACCTAAGGGGAACGGCTAGGATTCGATCAAGGGCTTAATTCAGAGAGAGAGGGAGTGGTTTAGGCGGGATTTTTAATTCCAAAACGTTTGGAGGTTTTTTATGCAATAAATGGCTCTTAAATCCCCTTAATTAGGTCATTATGACCTATTTAAGACTTGGGTTGACCAAGTCAACCATTGGCCTGGTCAACCCAGTCAAATAGGTCAAGGGGGAGGTGAGATCAAGCCATGCAAGGGTTTAGATCAAGTCGAATTTAATTTGAGCCCTTAATGGGCTTAATGGTCAACCCTGGTTGACTTGGTCAACCGGGTTGACCCAGGGTCCAAGTCCAGGCTCAACAGACTCGACTCGACTCACTAAACCCATTGGGGAGGGTCTCGGAGTCTGGCTTGGTCAATTTGACCAAATCAACCCTCTAAGCCCAGGTCTGGGCAAAATCGAGGTCAACAATCTTTAAGAATGACTTCATATTCTTTTTGCAAATTTACAAGTTCCATTTTTAAGCTAGCATGAGTCTTCTTAAGTTTTTTGTAAGATGCATGGATTTTCTCACAAATCTCAAATAATTCATCATAGGTTGGTTTACATACCTCTTCCTCATCACTTTGCTCATGATGATCTTCCCCCATTAAGCATAGGTTTGTAGTCTCTTCCTCTGGTTCAGTCTTAGAGGAATCAGTACCAGATTCTTCCCAGAACGCCATTTGGATTCTCTTCTTGTCCTTCTTAAACTTAGGTTTCTCCTCAATCTTTTCCTTGCTTGTGTTATCTTGAAGTGTCGTGCAATCGGCTCTCACATGTCCAGGTTTTTTGCATTCAAAACAAACAATATTAGAAGATCCTTTAACATGTTTATGATCCTTACCTTTTCTCCAATTTTGATGATGATTTTGTTTCTTCCTTAGAAAGCTTTTGAATTGCCTTGTGATGAAGGCAACTTCATCGCTTTCAGACCCGGAAGATTCAGAATTTGATTTGTGCGCCTTCAATGCAACTGTTTTCTCCTTCTTCTTCTCACCTGCATCAATATTTCTTTGATTCACCCCTTGCTCGTAAGCAATGAGTGAGCCAAGTAAGTTATCAATAGAATAAGTGTTCAAATCCTTAGATTCGGTGATTGCAGTAATTTTAGCATCGTATGACGAAGGCAAGCATCTCAAAATCTTATTTACTTTTTCATAGTTAGAAAGTTCTTTTCCTAATGCATGCAGGAAGTGACTATCTGAGTAAACCTAGTGTACATGTCAGAAACAGATTCATGAGGTTTCATACAAAAAAGTTCGTAATCATGTAAAAGAATATTCAAACGGGATTGTTTAACCTCATTAGTGCCTTCATAGGTGATGCATAATTTATCTCAAATTTCTTTACCAGTTTTGCAAGTGGAGACACGCATATATTCCTCATATTTTAAAGCACAGAAAAAATAGTTCAAATATTTTGCATTCAATTGAGCTAAATCTCGTTCATCGAAAGTCCATTCAGTAAAAGCAACTTCAGTTTTAACACCATTAATTTTACGAGAATGTGAAGAATAACCTTATTTGATAAGCATCTACATGTGATAATCAGTAGATTGTAAAAACGTTGACATGCGGGTTTTCCAGAAATCAAAGGGTAAATTGTCAAACAAGGGAGGTCGTGTAATTGAATAACCTTCCGTAGTGTTACGATTCCCAAGGTTAGCAATGGATCAAAATTTAAAAAGTTTTCAAACTCAGTTTTTATGAATCTATCTCTAATACCACTTGAAAGTTCGATAGGGATGTTAAGCCCTATAGAACTGGCCCAAGCTAACCAAGAGGGGGGTGAATTGGTATTTTTAAAAAATTTCTTTTCACAAAGAACAAAAAACACATAACCCAAAATCACACCACGAGAAAAATAAATGCAGAAATTTAAAAGTGAGGAAGCAAGAAATAAGAACACAGAAATTTATAGTGGTTCGGTCAACTCGACCTACGTCCACTCCCCGGAAGCGCCCTCCGAGTATTGCACTACAATCGTGACTCTCCTTTATCCCCCACAGCTAGGCGAAGACGCCTTTACAACGAACCTCCTTTTTGCCACCCCGACAAGGCAGAGAACCTATCTCCTTTTGCTTCCTTCTGAAGCTGGCAGAGAACCACAACCAAAAGCTGACTCCTTACCTCTACCAACCCTTCCACGGACGAGAAACTCTAGACGAAGAAGAAGCAGAGCGATCTTTGAAGCAACCCTTGTGAAACCCCTCACAAGCTCCCCCTCACAAGATCCTCTCTCTCTCCCTCTCTCTCTTTCTCTCCTCAAGGCCTTCTCAGGTCAAGGCAGCAGCACAAAGGTTGTTCAAAACGTTGAACAAGAGCTCTTAAATAGAAGAGCTTCAAAGGAGCTCATTAATTTCAAGTTGTCGATAATATCGTCCAGGCCGATATTGACTTCGTCCTGGCCGATCAGTACAAAACTCTGAAAATCGGCCTGGACACCGCCCTATTTTGGGTGCTGGACAATTGAAAATTGCTTGATCGTCCTGGCCGATCTCACGATCGTCCAGGCCGATTAGTTCAAATCAGATGAAAATTGTCCTGAGCACAGTCCTATTTTTAGGCTGGTCGATCCCAATCGTCCAGGAGTAACTAAGGTTTTTGAATATATCGTCCTGGCCAATCCTTCGATCGTCCAGGACGATGTGATCGTATCAATCATCCTTAATTACTTCCCTGATTTGTCTGATTAATTAAGGCATAATTGTGAGTATCGTCCAGGCCGATCAATGATCGTCCTGACCGATAATTTAAAAATACAGTATACCTTAATTGTCTATGGCGCTACTTCTTTCTGTTTTGAGCTTATCGTCCTGGCCGATACATGTATCATCCAGGACGATCGGTTAATGTCAGCTACCTTAATTAAGAATCCTTAATTAGACTTTCTGTTTTAAGCCTGATCGTTTAGGACGATGTAAATATCGTCTTGGCCGATATGAGTAAAAATAGAAATTCTAATTCTCTCAAGTGTGTGTGTGTGTAGGGTTACTTAGTATCAGTCTCTTTGACCATTACAAATAGACTCAAGAAAAGAAAAAACAAAGTACAGACAGACTCAACCCTAAACCTACGCAATCTTGAACTAGCTCCGTTTGTTGGTCCGATCTTCGATTCCTGAAAAGTTAGAAGTAACAGGCATTCCAAGCGTTTGTCAATCATCAAAACATAAGCTATGAAAATAAATTTGCAACAGAAAGTAGGATATGAGATTTTAATAATCCAAAGTGATCACGACGGTGAATTTGAAAATGAAAAATTTAAGGATTTTTGTAACGAAAAAGGAATTGATCATAATTTTTCTGCACCTAAAATCCCTCAATAGAATGTGATAGTCGAAAGAAAGAACAGAATATTAATTGAAGCTGCTCGAGCCATATTGACAGAATATTCACTTCCTAAATATTTTTGGGCTAAAGCGATTAACACTGCATATTATATTTTGAATATGGTGAACATCATATCAAAATTTAACAAAACACTCTATGAGCTTCTTAAGAGGAGAACACCTAATTTATCACATTTGTATGTTTTTGGATGTATGGTGCTCATACATAATAATAGAAAATCTACCTTAAGAAAATTTGATCCAAAATCAAATGAATGAAGTTTTCTTGGATACTTTAATGTTGAAAAATTTTATAGAATATTTAATAAAAGAACTTTGATAATTGAGGAGACTAAACATATTGTATTTACTAATCAATATTATTTATTATCATCAAAATCATGAACTCGAAAGCTCGAGTTGCAACACTTCCAAAATTCTAAATTCATCATTTTTTATTTCTCATAGTATTGTAGTGCATATTTATTTGTGTGTTTACTAATATTTTAGGTATACCATGCACCATTCTTTGAAGATTCAACTCAAGATTATGTAGAATTGGTTATATTAAATGAGTTTGTAATTTTTATTTCTTAAGTTGAGTCTTATAATGATGTATGCTAGTTTGTTGATCTTGCACAGACACATAAGGAGCAAAAAAGAATTTTAAATATTTTAATTTTTTATACATCATACTATACGATCTATATCGTACTATAAGATTTAGTGTAACAGAAATTAATTAAAATATTTTATTTTCCTGGTTTTTTTTTTTTGAAATATAACTAATCATACAGTACAAACACTACATCGTATTAGATGATCTGTTATAATCAGAAAGCCTGCCATTCATTAAATTAAGTAAAAATTTGAATTCCAAAAGTTATTCTAATCATACTGTACAATCATGATCGTAATGTATGATGTTTAAAATATTGTCTGATTTACTCCTGTGATTATTCAATCAAAACGGCTTAATTTTGATATTTTGATTGTATTATACGAACTGGATCATATTATCGATCAACAGAGACGATCTTGGCCGTCCCATGTTTCGTCCTAGACAAATTGCTTTTTTTGAACTATTCGTACATCACATCGTACTAGACATCGTACAGTACAAACAAGCAATTGAACTGTTCATACAGTACTAACTGGACATCGTACAGTACTAACATATCAATTTATGCACATCATCCTGGAAACTCTTGTAATTATACTGGACGATCTTGCGATTGTACGGTACGATCTTTGATGACTAAATTGAGTTTTTTTAGGGTTTTTTGAGCCCTCTATTTAAACACTCTCATAAGACTTTATAAGAGTCTCTTTGGCATCCATTGAAGCTTCATTTTTCTGGAGAAAATTTGAAGAGAGAACTTGAAAGGGAGAGAGGAAAGGATAGAGTTTGAGAGAGGGAGAAGATCATTGGAGGGAATTTCAAGGGAGTGTGAAGGAGATTTCACACAGTTGCTCCAGTGAGCTTGCTCCTCAATACCATCAGATTCAAGGTTCATCTTGAAGGAAGTTTTGGGAATAAGGAGATCTTTTTGGTGTCAAAGGACCCAACTCCTCCGTCGCACCAGGGAAGGTGGAAGTGATTTTGTAAGGGCTTCTTTGCCTAGCTGTGGGGGCTAAAGGAATATCACTAAAAGTTTAGTGTAATACTCAGAGAGTGCCTTCGAGGAGTGGACATAGATCAAGGTTTGACCGAACCACTATAAATCTAGTGTTTTTTCCTTTATTATTTTCGTATTTTTTTTTTCATTGCGATTAATTGTGTAGGTGAAATTGATAATCTATCTTTTTATTGTGAATAAAATTTGTTTCCACATAAAGTTATGAAAAGATATTTCTTTTCAATAAAGAAGTTTTTAAATATCCATTTCACCCCCCCCCCCCCCCCCCAAACTTCTTGGCGAATCTTGTAATTTCAGGAAGACCCAAATTTGGAATAGGATGAAATAGAAAATAACTCCCAAAAGATTAAGAAACATAATTTGGATGAAAATTTAGAGATAAAAAACCTGTAGCCTAGAGATTTAAGATTTTATAAAAACCACCCTAAGGAATTAATTTGAGGTGAATCTAGTGAGTGTGTATGGATTAGGCGTGAACTAAACAAAGAAGTCAATCATTCTACCTTTATTTCAATAATAGAACCCACAAATATAAATCAAGTACTTTCAGATGAATTTTGGATTTTAGCAACGCAAGAAGAATTAAATCAATTTATAAGAAATAAAATTTGAGAATTAATTACAAGGCCAAAGGATCAAAGTGTAGTTAGAACTAAGTGGGTATTCAAGAATAAAATGAATGAATTAGGAGTTATTATTAGAAATAAAGCTACATTAGTGGCTAAGGGGTATAATCAGATTGAATGGATTGATTTTGAGGAGACTTTTGCCCCTGTAGCGAGACTTGAAGCAATTAGGGTTTTGTTAGCCTTTGTCTATTTTAGAGGATTCAAATTATTTCAAATGGATGTTAAAAGTGCATTTTTAAATGGGGTGATTCAAGAGGATGCTTATGTTAAATAACCTTCAAGTTTTGAAAATTCAAAATACTCAAATCATATTTTTAAATTGAAAAAGGTATTGTATGGATTGAAATAAGCACCAAAGGCTTAATATGAGATGTTAAGCACTTTCCTACATGAGAGATCTTTTGAAAAAAAAGTGTGGACACCACTCTCTTTTTGAAGAAATTGGGAGACGATACACTCATTGAATAAATTTATATTGATGATATCATATTTGGATCTACAAATAAAATTCTTTGTGATGATTTTTTTAAAATAATGTGTAGAGAATTTGAGATAAGTCTAATAAGAGATTTGAGTTACTTTCTAGGTTTTAGCATTAAGCAAATTAAGAAAGGAACATTTCTTAAGTATGTTAAGGACATCCTAAAAAAGTATGAAATGGACAATGATAAACCTGTCAGTACACCTATGAGTTTCTCAGTTCAGTTGGATAAGGACCCAAAGGGAAAATCTGTTGATCAAAAAAATTTAGGGGAATAATTGGATCTTTGATTTACTTGACTACTAGCAGACCCAATATTATGTCAGTGTTTATTTGTGTGCTAGATTTCAATCAGATCCAAAAGAATCACATTTGACAACAGTAAAAAGGATTTTGATATATCTCTTGGGAACTCAGAACTTAGGGATTTCGTATCCTAAGTTTAGCTCTTTATTTGAAATAATTGGATATTTAGATTTGGAATTTACAGGTTGTAGGGTTGATAGAAAGAGTACTTATGAAACTTATCAATTTATAGAAAATTCTTTAGTTTCTTGATCTAGTAGAAATAGAATTTTGTAACCATATCTACTACTGAAGCTGAATACATTGCCTTAGGAAGTCGTGTGGCTCAAGTTCTTTGTTTGGAATAATAGTTGATTGACTTATGATTTACAATATGCACAATTCTAATTTATTATAATAACACTAGTATCATTTGCATTTTAAAAAATCCTATTAAACATTCTAAAACCAAACATATTGACATAAGGCAACATTTCATAAGGGATCATGTATCTAAAGGAAAAATTGAACTAAACCATATTTCAACTGAAAATCAACTTGCAGATATTTTTACAAAACCACTAGCCTTTGATACTTTTAGCACATCAAAAATAAGACTTAGTGTGATTAATCTTAATCTTAATTAAAAATTTTTGCAAAATTGATATGTGTCTTTGTGTGTTTTCTATTTTTGTATTTAATATGCTTGTTTGTATTTGTAATTTTCTATTTTTGTTTTTATGTTTGTGTAATTTTAAAATGTTTTCACATCAAATTTCCTATTTCTATTCGATCATGTGAATTTTTTAAGTGTTCTATTCGTAGTGTACAAAATTATTTTCATCCTGTATGAATTCTATAGCATATTGATTGTTGTTTTGAACTGATTATATAAAGTTTTAATTTTCCTATACATATTGTGTTGTACGATAATTATATCATCTCGATCGATTTATATTAATTTGTCTGTATGCATGTAGATAGTTATACATGCATAATCAATTATTATAACCTATCGTACGTACGAACCTATAGTTCGTACGTACGAATCACGTGTCATTCTGTGTGGGGGATGAACCTAACTGCCTTTAAAACAATCTTAAATAATCAATCCTCCCGGATGAACACCTTTTCATCTGTATGATCGTCTGGTCAAAAATCCTGTATGAAAAGACGCCTTGTAACTTGCGTGCTTACAAAAAGTCATTTTATTTTGAACGTATTCGTTCGTACATACAAAATTTATTTCGTCATGTACGAACCATCAATCGTACAATACAAACCCATTTTTGTATGTATGAAAGATCATTTTTCTTTAAATAAGAGGACTTTAGAATTCATTTTCATTCACTTCAATTGCCTCTTCCAATCCTTCTCAACTTAGCAATGGTCAGTTCTAGCAAGAGGGGTAGACTTACTAAGTGACCGTTTTCCAGGAGTGGAGATGACAACTTTCTTTTTAAGGCAAATGAGGATTCTTAACTTAAGTTTGTTTCTGCCAAAATTACTCCTTCCAGAATCCTACTTCAAGAGGATATCCACTTCAAAGTGATGCCTCTTTTCTCTACCACTCAATTTGCTTTTATCCTTACCTTGATTTATGCCTATAACAAAGAAATATTTCACTGCTTTCTGGCAAACATGTCGCTTAGTGAGGATGAGAGTAGGATCGGATCTTTTGTTTTTAAGAAAAAGGTAGAAATCACTAAGGAAGATTTGAGAATTATTTTGCATTTAAAAACTCAAGGAGTTAGAGCCTACACTTTAACTTCTACATCAAATTTTGACTGGACTGAAATAAATAAAGTTATTAGAGGGATTAAACAAGTATGTCATTTGCCTAAGGTATATTCCTTAAGCCAAAATGCAAGGATCATTCAGCATGTCCTTAGAACCTCTATTATTCCTAAAGCTGGTGACCACATTAACATTACTCTTCTTCTGTTCGCTATTACTTATCTTACCATGACTAGTCAACCTATAGTTGAAGCCTAACTTATTATTGACTATATTCATGGCCTTTCTGAAATTGGATATTTCTTATATAAGAGGAAGAAGAATATTGCTTTAGGATACCTAGTGACATATATCCTTGAGAAGAAGTACAATCTTCTTCATCCTGATTCTCTATTTGAATTGTATATCTACTTCACTAATGTCTCGTTTCGAGCACTTTTTGGAAAAGGTGATAATACAAGTGAGGATTCTGAGGGAGAAGGGGGAGCACGAGCACCAGCACCTGCACTTGAACCTGCTCATGGACCTAACTTTTAGGAGATGGTCCAATGCTTTGACTGACTAGAGAGTTATTTTGATCAGCACTTTGATCAAATTCAGACTCATCTAAATCAGCAGGATACATAGTACTAACAGGACATGTGTTGGATTCGAGGTCAGTTCGACTCGATGAATACCAACGTGGCTATAATGAATAGCTATTTTTCTATCTTCAATCAGCCACCTCCTCTAAACCAGGGCCACTCAGATTTATAGATGTATTTCTTATGTGTTGTCTTTATCAGTCCTTAGAGATGTGATGTGATGATTTATGTAGTTTCTATACTTATATTTGTTTAGTATTTTTTTGTACTTGTCTTGCTTTAGATCATTGATGTTATTATGTTATCTTGTTTTGATATAGATGATATTGATATCAGATGTGCTTTATTGTATTAGATCTTCATATTGATATCAATAAAAAATGTCTTATTTTGCTTAGTTGATTTTGTTCTTTGATTGAAATGTTATTTTGCCTATATGATAATCCTGACTTAATTAATCTAAAAAAGTGTTATAATATGAACAACAATACAAAATTAATTTCATTAGAAAATTTAATTTTTCAAAAATATAATTTAATTTATAACTCAATTAAGTTAAGGCTATCAATCTCATGTTCTTTTTAGGCATACATAATTTTAATATTCTTATTATAATTTTGATGTCTTATTATTTTTTATTTCTCTTTTTAATATAATTATCTTTGTACTTAAAAAAATTTGACTTTTTATATTATTGATTTTGGAAAGATCAATTAAAAAATTAGAGAAATGTACAAATATACAAAAATCAAAATAATGCACAATAATTCGTAAATTAAAAAGAGATACAAAATTAGCTCAAATATGAAAAGATGCACAAAGTGTGCCACAAATATTTGAAAAGATGCACAATATTGCCAAACAAGTGTATTGATAATATTCTTTTCTCTGTCTTTTAATCTTTAATTTCAAATCAATCTAATGTCCAATTATATTTTGTATTAGAAATTGACTTAAATTAATCTTCATTTCATTACTTTTGTAATAATTTTTCTTATTAATTTGTCTAGATTATTTCATGACCTTGATATATTTATCTTTTCTATATTATATTTTAATTTAAATGTGATAAGTTTTTATTTTTCTCTAATGAACATTAATCTTATTATTGTAATTATAATTTAATCTCTTTCAAGATCAATTATCAAAGGTTTCTCATATGACTTCTTACATTTATTTTGTTTTTCTTCTTCCTTCTTTTTGTTATTGTCAAAAAGAGAGAAATATTATTTTTTTGCATTTGATTTTTACATTTTAGTGTTCGTTAGAGTTATTTTATTTTTCTATTTGAAGTGTTTTATGAGTTTTATGAAAAATTAAAAAAATTGATTTGTTCTTAATAGAAATTTTCTTATATTCACATGCTTATTCATTTAGGGGGAGTTAAGGAGAAATTTAAGATTTTCAATTTTATTCAAATAATAATTATTTTGCCATCATTAAAAAGGGGAAGATTATTGAGATAGTTGCTACTTAGTTTTGTATGTTTTATATTCTTGCAACTTATATATTTTTTATGATTCTAAATATTATTGATTTGATTATTATTTCTCCTAACATATTTTGAAATTATTATTTTGCTCTTGTGTATACTAACATTTTAAAGAAATTATACTTCGGATTGCTGAAGACTTCAAATCAAGATCAGTTTAGAGTTTATTATAATTGAAGTATGTATTTTTTATTTTATTGAGTATGAGAAAGTGTAATTGTAATTGAGTAACTGAGCACACACACACTGGGAGAGAGTTTAAAATTCATATTTTTAAAACGGATTATACTAGATGATATCACTTCGTATGGGACGATTTGGTTAGTTATTTTCCTCAATGAGCAGTTGAACGAATAGAAATGAAATTTTTTTTAAGTATGGATCGTACGGGATGATCCAAGTTCGTGCATGCTTTCACGAGTACGAACATCTCGGGTTCCAGGTCGTGCAAAAATAATTTTTCTAGATATGTATCATAATGTATGAACCCAGTTCGTACATGCTTTAACGAGTACGTTCTTCTTGGGTTCCAGGTCACATAAAAATAATTTTTCTAAATATGGATCTTACTATACAAACTCAGTTCGTACATGCTTTTATGAGTACGATCTTCTCAGGTTCCAGGTCATGTAAAAATAATTTTTCTAAGTATGGATAGTATTGTACGAACCCAGTTCGTACATGCCTTCTAGAGTACAAAAATGTGAGGTCCCATTTCATCCTGACGTTTCGTACTAACGAATTTTGAAATCTTCTAACTATTCGTCCTAGACAAACTTGATTCGTACTAGATGATGATCGAGTACGAAATGATTTCATATTGATTCACAACAGGTTCGTACGCAACAGTATTTAAACTATTCGTTTGTATAAAATATGATTATACTATATGATCGTATACGCTCAAAATTGAAAAATTTAGTTTTCTCGACGGTTTTTCGTGTCTTTTATATAAAAGGTCCGTTAAGAACTAACATAAAATATATTGTCTTCATGATTTTTCAATGAAAATTGAAGGAGAAAGTTTGAGAGAGTGTCTGAGAGAGATTTCTTACTAGTGGAGTATGAAAGGTTCACAAGATTACTCAAAGGTAAGGATCTCTGTGTGATTTATGTTTTTCATTCTTCCTATTATATTTCTAGATTTCTTGTGAGAAGATCTTTGAAGAAGATCCAGTTCTCTGCCGACACTTATAGAGTGTGAACAGCCGAAGGTTCTCTGCCTACACTTGAAGGGTGTGAAAGGGCGACAGTTCTTTCCCGACACTTGGAGAGTGTGAACAGCCGAAGGTACTCTACCTACACTTAGAGGGTATAAAAGAAGAAGGCTCTCTACCTACACTTAGAGGGTGTGAAAGGATAATAATTCTCTGCCACACCGGGGATTAGTGGAAGAGAGTTTTGTAATGGCTTCTCTGCCTTACTGTGGGGGCAAAAGGAGTGACACTTTTGTAATAGTACAATACCTGAAGAGGGAGTCTTCAGGGAGTGGATGTAGGTCGTGTTTGACCAAATCATTATAAATCTTTGTGTCATTTAAATTTATGCTACTTATTACAATTTTTATTTTGTAGTTAAAAAATTTGCTTTCAAATAACTTCAATTAACTTGCTATGAATCATCAACTTGTTTCAAATTTTAAAATCCAAGAGAATTTTTAAAATTACCAATTCACTCTCCCCTCTTAATTAGCTTTAGGACATTAGCTTAGGTTTAACAACCTATTCAAAATTCAACAATTTCCTCTCGTTTCGGCCTAAATAAAGGTAACCACAACCGCAAGATAAAAGATTTACCAAAAAAGAACCATGGCCCTCCATACCAGACCATGTCAAAATCTTCAGAGCAAGAAATTTTCATTAAGAAAAATCCTTCACTTAAAGCAAGAAGATTTAAATTTCCTTTCAACTTCTAAGTTTTAAGCATTATCATATGTAATGCTTCAAAGTAAGGTCTCTTGCCCAAAGAACAACCAACTAAAGCTAATCCCCTTTTTTCTGATACTTTAGCGACATCAACCTCAGAAACATGAGCAAAATTATCTAAAGATCGAACAAAAGAAATAGAAAAGGTTTTTTAAGAAGATTGACAAGATGTCAATACTCCATTCCAAGGTTTCTTACTGTCCAGCAAAACCCCATATGAGGGATCTAGGGTTTTAATAACAAAAAACTGAGGAATATCTTTCACAAAATCTATAAAAAAAGAAGAAAACCAAAGAGAAAGAACCCCTTAGGGAAACAAAGAACCCTAATATCTACTCATACCAAAGCTCAAAACGCTTTGCAGAAGAGATCATATCAGGCTTTGGAACCACCAGTCCAAAACCCTTCACTCATGCTCATACTTCAATGAATATGTATGTTTGGAATTTTAATGAGATGAATATCCGGTGTAAGTAGGCCCATGACAATCTTTATTACACTTCATTAGTTCCATAACATATGCTCACACTATTTACTTCAAATATCTTATTCGTATATTTTATTAGAAAGATTGATAGTTGTGTGGAAGTGACTTTATGTTTTGGAAGAGGGGATAGTTATGTTTTCTTCTCTTTTTGTTGCTTCCTTTTATCATATACATCAAATTTGAGTTTCATCTATGTAAGTAAGCCTTTATGCATTTTATGCATTATTACAAATTTTACATTAATGAGCTCTGGTATGATTTGTGTATATCCATCACCTTGCGGATCCTCTTTACTCATTTCAATATGTTTTCGTGTGTTTTGCACTCATGGTCTTGAACTTTGGAAAGAATGAAATGGCATTGGATTGGAAATGACGTTGGATAAGACTATTTTTGGTAACATAAGTTTTGAGCCTTGTAACTTTCAGCTGCAATTTTAAATCGATATGAAGTTCAAATCATCGTATATAAGTATTCAAAAAAAAGTATGTGTTCATGGTTTTGAATGTTCATAAATAGAATGTGTTAGTTTGAAAAGAGATGATTTGAAGGTTTTCTTTAAGTATTGATATTTCTTTCTTGCTCATCCACTCTTGGATTTCTTTCTTGGAAAATTGGGGGCATTAAGATGAGAGGTTTCCTGAGACATGCAAAGCCTGGTTGAGAAAGTGAACTTAATCTTTCCTAACTTATCTTGCATTTTAGTTTTTATTTTTCAAATGTATCAAGTTGTTGGAAATATACATGAAAGTTTGCATAATATTTGTTCTCCAATATGCCTTCTTAAGACATGTTAGAGAGCATGTTTTCTAAACTTTATTTCCTTCATGTTTATGAACAAAATTGATGGTAATTATAGGTTGCTTGCCTTTTGTTATATAATTTTCTTTGAACTTTAGGAAGAATTCTTGAGCTTTGTATTAAAAAATCTTTTGAGTTCTTTTGGGATAGATTGAGCTTCCATTAAAACCTTCTTTCTCTCATTTGCATTTGTCTCAGAGGCTAGATTTGAATGGGGTAAATTGTTTGGAAGCATATTTAACTATAAAGAGTTGGTGGATTTTGAAGTACTTTTATGCTTTCTCAAATATTGGTTCTTCTCTACTTGTGTGAATTCTTTTTTACGTGAAAGTATTGTTTGCAATTTTGGTTGAAAAGTCTTCATAGTATAGCATGTTTCAAATAAGAGTTTTGTTTAGAATCAATTAGATATTGTGTTAAAATAGTTAGAATGTCTTTTTTTTTTTAACTTGGGAGAGAGCAAAAGGCATCAAATCCACTTTTTTTGTGAGTGTTGGATTTCGACATTAAAATGAGTTTATTGTTTGTTTCTTGATATGAAAGAATATAGTTGTTATAATTCTCATTCTAAAGTATCACTACTAAAAATTTGGATTTTTCGCAGCAAATGTTAGGAACGGTTTTAGAACCGCTGCCAAAACCATCTTTTAGCATCGGTTTTATCCGCTGCTATTTAAACCGGTTATAACTGGTGCAATTAGCACCGGTTTTAACCGAAACAAGTAGCTGCAAATTGCACCGGTTTAAACCGGTTAATTTTGCACCGGTTTTAACCGGTGCAAATAGCCCAAAAATAATAAGCGACAAAAAACCCTAATTCCCAATTTTAAAACCGCGGTTTCTGTCTTCTTTTCTTCGTGCCGCTTCGCTTTCTGTCTTCTTTACGTCGTGCAACCTAACCGGAGCGTGACGCTGATCGACGACGAGGTAGAACGGTGTGAGGAAGCTGGAGCCCGGCCACTGGAGCCCGGTCGCAATTGTTCGCGGAGAGGAGCTGGAGCCCGGCCGCTGCACATCACATTTCCTATTCTTCTCACCGTAAGTCACCGGAATGGTGTGAACGGCTGATCGACAACGAGGTAGAACAGCTGCTTGGGAATCTTCGGTGAAAAATCCAAAAGCTGATGTTATTACTTTGTGCCTAACGGCTGCTATTCTGCTTGGGATTCTTCGGCGAAAAATCCAAAATCAACGAGCTAGGTAGAAAGGCTGATCCACGACGAGGTAGAAAGTCTTATTTTATTAGCCTTTCTTCAAAAGATGATGTTAATTCTCTGTTAACATTTGTAAATGCTTGATTTCTACTTTGTGCCTATGAGTGTTTGTTGTGCATGTCACTAAGGTAATCGAATAAACAAACTATGAATTGTACCTTGGAAATAACTGAACATATATTTGTCATCTTTTCATTTTTATTCTTACTATGGAAAATATAAATAGAGCAACATGTTTTGAACTTGAAATACTTTGCTTCATGAATTCATTAGGGTTATGCTTCTTACTTCTTAGGTATATTGATTGAAAGAAAACTATAAATTTAACATCTAAGTTTCATGATCGATCTTGCTTTGTCCTTGTCGCGCCTTGCTAATCATGCATGCTATTTTTGAATATCAAGAAAAATACTAATTGGACTTAACTAATGCACTAGTAAGATGAAATAAAGCAATTGTATTGTTCTGTAAATTTCTTGTTTCGTTGTTATTTTATTATTTGTTTCATGACTTTGCTTGATTTCTTTGTTGTAGGAAGCTTTTGGCTCACTTATTCTATATTTATCATAGTATTTCCTCATTAGACGCTGATTTTTTATGACCTTTTTGATCTAATGGATTAATATTTTAGCCATTCATCAAGATGTTTTTCTGAGCCACTAGGATTATACAAAGCATGTATACTTTACGTTTTTTTTAATCTTTTGACACAGTTCTTACTATTTTCTTCATTTTTGGATCTAGATATTTGTATTGGGCCCCATGTATAAATAATTGAATTAATTGAATGTTAAGTGGTTTAGATGTAGGGTTTTGCTTTCACTGGTTTGTTATTTTTTTAGTTAAAGGAAACTTAGAATAGGTCATGCATGATGATTAATTCAGTTATTGGAACCACGAACAAAGCTAAAGGCTTCAAAAGAACTCAAAGACAGATAAACCAACCATCTAAAACAGTAGAGCTAAGCTTGCTCTTCCATTTAAATATCAAAACATGAAAAGGTAGGTCCATGTGTTCAACCAGATAAAGCAAATAAAACATATAAAGTCAAAGTTAGTCAAACTTGTTATATCGTCATACCAGCATGGTCTAACATGTCATCCAACTTGTTCACCTCTATTGTTAGATAATGAATCATGCTAGAAGAACCAAAAAAAGAGAAAGCATAGATATGCTAATGCCATTTGAAATTCACAGTTCCTTCAAGACAATAATAAATAGAGACCATAGTGATTTATGTATTAATTTTTGACTAACCTAATGAATTTTTATTCTTAGCAGTGACTTGGAAACACATTTTGCACTTAATATGGATAAGAGTTGGATTACAAAGGCCAAGTGGAGTCGTGATTATGTAAATGGTGTAAACAATTTCATAAAGTTTGCACGTCAAAGCCAAAATATTTTAGGGAAAATTTTATGTCCGTGCAAGTCATGCATTAATAGGTACTTCCATTAGATGAAAGATGTGAAAGATCATTTAATTTCTAAAGGATTCTTTCCTGGATATGTTGTATGGAATCGACATGGGGAAGAGCATTGTATTATAGGTGAATATGTAATGAATGAAGCATCTAGGGGCACACCAAAGTTAAATGAAGGCGAAGCTCCTTCCGAGATATAAGAACAGATGATATAGATGGATTATTAAGAGACATATTATGGCCAAATGATCCAGTTCAAAATCCAGCAATGGAGCAGAATGAGTTTAATACCAACGAAGAAAATGATCATGGTGAGAAATTTGCTAATTTAATGCAGGATGCAGGAGCAGAGTTGTACCCTGGATGTAAAACCTTCTCAAAACTCTCTTTTATATTGAAGTTGTTTCGTTTGAAGTGTTTGCATTCTTGGACGGCAAGATCCTTTAATATGCTACTTGAGTTACTGGTCGATGCCTTTCCTAAAGGGGTCTTGTTGCCTAAAAGTACATATGAAGTGAAGAAGATAATGAAAGCATTTGATCTTGGATATATGAAGATAGATGCCTGTCCTAATGATTGTATGCTATTTTGGAAAGATCGATCTGATCAGAATATATGTCACATATGTGGAGCATCAAGATGGTCAACTATAATGAAGAATACTTCTGTAGGAAAAAGAACTCGTATGAAATCAGCCAAAATTGTCAGATATTTTTCTTTAATTCCTAGACTTCAAAGATTTTTTAAAACAAAGAAATCTGCTGAGGAGATGATTTGGCATTCTGAACACAGAAATGTAGATGGATTGTTACGACATCCAGCAGATGGAGATGCGTGGAAAGCTTTTGACTCTCAATATCCTGATTTTGCTTTAGATCCACGTAATGTTCGCCTTGGTTTGGCTAGTGATGGGTTTAATCTTTTCAAGATTATGAGTAGTACATATAGTATTTGGCCTGTGCTTCTAGTTACATATAATATGCCACCATGGGTTGGGATGAAACATGATTCTTTTATCCTATCAACTATAATACCTGGGGAGAAAAGTCCAGGAAATGCTAATGATATTTACCTTCAACCTTTGATTCAAGAGTTATGTGAGTTATGGCATGGACTTCAATGTTATGATGCAGCAAGTGGGCAAACTTTCAACATGCGAGCTGCATTACTATGGACCATTAATGATTTCCCAGCATATAGCATGTTGTCTGGGTGGAGCACTAAAGGGAGATTTGCTTGTCCTTGTTGTGCGCAAAATACAGAATCTTTATGGTTATACAAAGGCAAGAAATTTTCTTATATGGGTCATCGTCGTTGGCTTCCAGATAATCATATTTTACGCCGCCAAAAAAATTACTTTGATAACACAGAGGAAGTCCGAAGAGAACCTAAAAGGAGAACTGGCACTGAAGTTCTATCACAGCTACATAATATAGAATTTCCCATTGCCTCCTTAAGTAAAGCTGGTTTAAAAAGGGGACGTGTTGTACAAGGGATTGAAGGATGGAAGAAAAAATCAATTTTCTTTAACCTACCTTATTGGGAGTATAATTTATTGCCACATAACTTAGATGTTATGCATATTGAGAAGAATATTTGTGATAATTTTATTGGAACTTTGCTTGATCTAGAAAAATCAAAAGATAACTTACAAGCAAGACAAGATTTGGTTGACATTGGAATAAAAAATGATTTGCATCCACAAATTTTAGATGATGGTAGCTACTCATTGCCACCAGCTCCTTTCACAATGTCAAAGAAAGACAACGTGATGTTTTGTGAAGTTCTGAAGAATTTGAAATTCCCTAAAGGCTATGCATCAAACATATCAAGATGTGTCAATGTTGTTGATTGTAAAATTATGGGTTTAAAAAGTCATGACTGTCATGTTCTATTAGAAGACATTCTACCCATCGTGCTTAGCTCATGTGCACCTTCAGATGAAGTTATGCGCATTGTGGTGGAGATATCACATTTCCTAAAGATAATTTGTGCAAAGGTTATCGTTCCCACCGAGTTGGAGATGTTACAAAATAATATCATTATGACTTTATGCAATATGGAAAAAATATTTCTTCCATCATTCTTCACGATCATGATTCATCTTCTTGTACACTTAGCAGAGGAAGTTAAATTAGGTGGTCCTGTTCAATACCGATGGATGTACCCATTTGAAAGGTAACATATTACTTATTATCTCTATTTAGTCATTCATATCATAAACATTTTAAAAGTTTATATCATTTGCAGATTCTTCCTGATTTTAAATGATTATGTTGGAAATAAAGCACAACCCGAGGGTTCCATTGCGGAGGGATTTATTGCTGAGGAAGGGATTTCATTTTGTTCCAAATATTTAGAGGGGTATAGCCAAAATATTAGAGCAAATGCATTTTCACCTAAAAATGAAAATGTGTTTATGTTCTCTAGTGGTGGAATTACATTGGGGAAAGTCTCTTCTCTTGTACTATATGAGAAATCATTAACCCAAGTACATAGATATGTGCTACGTCATTGTGATAGTCTTATACCATTAAGAGAACATTTCAAAGATGGTGAGAAAAGAAAGAGGCGCGCGCACACACATCTTACAACTTGGGATGTCGAGAAACTTATTAACGAAAAATTTCATGAATGGTTGAGAATAACAGTAAGCTTTAAGCTTGATGTTTTTATTTAATATTTAATATTTACTCTTGTGTAAAGGCTAATAATTTTTTTTAGGTTATGGGTGATGGTGGTCCAGAAGTAACAGAAGAAATTAAGATCCTGGCCAAGGGGCCCAATAAAATTGGACGTACATATAAAGGTTTTTTTATTAATGGATATACCTTTCATATAAAAACAAGATATGAGAATAAGAAAACTCAGAATTATGGTGTTGTTAATAGCACAGAAATTGGAAGCTTCAATTATTATGGGAAAATTAATGATATTATTGAGATAAATTATTCAGATAAGTTCAAAGTGATTCTATTCAAATGCGATTGGGCGAACACAACTGGCACCGGTGTAAAGCAAGATCAGTTTGGTTACACTTTGGTGAATTTTTCATGTCTTATTCACACTGGTGATAAATTAGAAGATGATCCATTTGTTTTCTCTTCGCAAGTTGAACCAGTCTACTATATTCAAGATCCTAAAAATACAAATTGGAATTTTGTTGTTCGTATGAGGCCTAGAGATGTATATGATTCAAGTATTTCTCGTAGTAAATAAATGTAAGTTGGGATACTTTAATGTTTTCTAATAGTTCATGATTTGTTATATGCAATTCTACATCCTAAAAATTGCATGAGTTTCTATCTAGATTTTGTGCGTGAATGGATTACTTGCTGGAATGGCTTTATCACAAAATCAAACCAACAATTCAGTTTCCAATCTTCTCTTCCTTCAGAAAACCAAACCAACAATTCAGTTTCCAATCTTCTCTTCCTTCATATGGCTTTATCACACTCTAGCAAGAAGACCGAGACTTCCTAGATTTGCTGGAATGGATATGTTGAAGTGTTGAATGTTAATGCCGGTAGAGTTTGAGCAGTACATTGTCGTGAGATTGAGACAATGTCCTGTGATGATCGACAGACAAAAAAATAGCATCACAACTTGAGGATTTCATGTCCAGGGGGAACCTTCTATGCTCAAGTCATTGATTGAGCTTGAAGATGAAGCTGACCTTAAACGAATGCAAGATAATTTAAGGATGTAGAATGGAGCCATGTTCCCCCTGAAATCCCTGCTGAGCCGTCATGCCCTGCAAATGATATAGGGATTGATGGAGGCCTCAAACTACGAGATTGGTTATGATAGAAAATTGAATTGGGCTGTTGGGTTAATGGATTATATGTGAGACAAGTTCATACAACAAATTTACATCATGTTTGTCTTACTCGCTTTTTTTTTTTCTTGAGAACATTGATTGATAGTTATGCCACTGTGTCATGCATGGAAGATGCCTTTTTTTTTCAAACATCATGATAAATATATAATATGCCCACTTTTTATTTTTGTTTTGCTCTTGGTACAACTCCACAAGATAAACTTGCAGAGATGACCATCTTTTCAATCCAAAGAAATATATTGCATATGAATCACTATGATCCAAACATATATATATATATATATATATACATTTTCAGGAAATGACAAGAAGAAATACATACAGGCAAGCTAAGAAGGTTGTATCAAGAGGCGGGTCTAGCAGAGGATCTGAAACCCCTTCTACTCCAATTCACCCAGATTCTACTTGTGACCAAAGTCAAGAGGAGAATGAGTGTAGCGGCACTCAACAATCACCACGTCATTCTACTTGTGAGCAGATTCAGACTCCAAATGATGGGATATTGCTCATAGGTTTGATTTTAATCTTTTCTTTGAATAAGTACAAGTAATTGTATAATTATTCTTATAAAATGTGTTATGCACAGATGAGCAAGGTGTACCTGTACGTCGTAGGGGGCGCACCACATGCATTGACATACAGAATATGCCGCCAGGTACTTGTGTTCATATAGAGGTGAATGAGAATAATGTGCCAAGCAATATTTCAGAGTCTGTCCTATTAGGATCATATCTAGGTGTCATTTCAAGAGATCCTGTACTGGCACCCTTATCCTTTCCAGATTGGAGAAATAAGGGTTTGGAGCCCTTTAAGAAAAAAATGTTAGCTGAAGTGGAGGTAAGTAAAATATTAAATAAATTTTCAATATTAAGGTTTATGTTATGATTAAGAAAATATTTGTTTATATTGCAGTCAAAGTTTGCATTTCCTGGACATATACGTCACTTGATTCTTCAATCCCTTGGAGTTAAGTGGCGTAACCATAAGACTAATTTAAAAGCTGAACATTGGGACTGCCGTCCTATTGAGGAAATTATGGAGTCTATTCCATCTGGTGTTGATGCAACACAGTGGTGTCATCTAGTCACCCAGTGGTCACAACCAAAAGACAAGGTTAGTACCATGATTATATTTAATTAAAAATTTCATAACAAATCAACATAGAGTTGGATTCATATGTAACAGGAGAGGGCTATCATAAATGCTGCAAATGCAAAGAAACAGACTTGTCCTCACACTATGGGGCGTGTGAGTTCTGTTCGAAGGCAACAAGAGATGGTATATATTTAAATTTATATAAATTTTATGTTCACATTTATTAACTAATTGTCTAATGATGAAATTTCTTGATATAGGCTATCAAAGATAGATTATTATTATGGAGAGTTAATAGATTGCGTAAAGATGGCACCTGGTCATCTGAAGATGCTAATCAGAGATGGGTAATTTTAGTTTAGATATAATTTTTTTATATGTAATTCATTGTTATTTTTTGTTTATTTATATTTAAATTTATTATAACATAGGTACAAGCTTGCGAGCTCTTGGCTAAGGATGGACTTACACCAGAGGATGGGAATACGGAGGCTAATGAAAGGGTGTTCAGCATGGTAATGGGACCTGAACACCCAGACAGAGTTAGAACCCAAGGTTTTGGTGTCACACCTACACGATATTTCCCTTATAGCAGAAATCATGGCACGAGTAGTTCTGGAAGCAATTTAATTCAAATAGTAAATCTCAAAGAGGAGGTCAACTCATTACGTACTGAAATGAGATAATTCATGCAAGAAATTCGAATGCAGCATCCACCTCAAGGAAGCTCACAAATGGTATGTAAAATTTATCATTCTAATTTTAATGTTGGTTATTTAAATACTAATATTATACATTCTTCTTATAATTTATAGGGTGGCATTGAAACTTCTTCTGAAAGATGATGTTATAGAAGAAAGAGAATGCCGTTTTGAAGATAACCCATGTTTGTGCAAATTGTTTTGAAATACATCTTGGTATGGAAGTCTACTA
This sequence comes from Dendrobium nobile, assembly GCA_022539455.1. Classification (NCBI taxonomy): domain Eukaryota; kingdom Viridiplantae; phylum Streptophyta; class Magnoliopsida; order Asparagales; family Orchidaceae; genus Dendrobium; species Dendrobium nobile. The sequence continues at coordinate 56,063,438 of CM039733.1, forward strand.
TTTTGGGATGTTGCTTAGAATTATGATATTGTAGATTACCATATATGACTGATGAATGTTCTACTCTTTTTGGGATTATCAGATTTTACCGTATATGAATGATGAATTTTTGCTTTTACTGAATTCTGTTTGCTCTTAGGGGCTGTTTGGTGTTGTTGCTCTATGTTGTCTTTAATTTTTTCTATTTGTTATGTTTAGTAATTACAGTTGTTAGTAACGACCTGTACTAATTTCCATACTCAAAGAGTAAATGCAAATTTAAAATCATGACTGAAGCATTCTCTTATATAAAAACCTACACCAATTGACTTTGACTCACTAAGCTCAGTCAAGAGTGGTCCCGATTTTTAACATAAAGGTAAGAAGATTGTTGAGGCTTGTGAAGGGGAGGAAGATCTGTCTGATGACTGCTCTCAGCCTGGGGAGAAGAAGAGGAGGCTCAACATGGAGCAGGTGAGGACATTAGAGAAGAATTTTGAGCTTGGGAACAAATTGGAGCCTGAGAAGAAGATGCAGCTCATGACATTGAAGTAATTTTTTCCCACCCTCTTGGGGACATTAGAGAAGAATTTTGAGCTTGGGGACATTGAAGTAATAATAATAATAATAATAGCAAAATGTATTAGTTATGCGTAGTAATTTTTTCTATTTGTGATGTGTAGTAATTTTTTCCCACCCTACTCATGATTATGAAGGCTAAATGCTACTTATGATGTTGATGATTGCAGAAAGATTTGTCAATTAGATTTTGTGCTGTAGAACTGTGTAGACATTGAAGTTTCGAAATTAAAAAAAAAAATTTTGATCTTTTGTGGCGGTTTTAACCGGTACAACGTACCAGAATTGTATCGGTTTAAACCACCACAATTAGAAAAACATGTTCAGGTTGGAAACATTTGCATCAGTTGTAACCGGCACGATTCTGGTAACTTGTATCGGTTAAAACCACTGCAATAGCCAGCGATTCGGTTTTGCTACCCCGCCGGTCGTGAAACCGCTGCGGAATGTCGTTGCAGCGAATAGTATATACAACATATTAGTAGCGGTTTTGGAACCGCTGCAAAGAAAATTGTGGCGGTTAAAACCACCACGATGGCTCAAAATTTGTGCTGCGATAACCTTATTTTTTGGTAGTGTATGTATGGTTTCATTGTAATGGCTATGATGAGAATGAGGAGGTGACTTGGCATGTGTTTTATAACTATACTTGTAACCCTCAAATGTATCTTTTTTGTACTTCATTATTTATGAGTTGATTGGAGAGGGATTTGAGATCTCTGGTAAATTTTATCATATGTATTCGTAACTCATTGTGATGAAAATGAGTTTAAGGTGGTTTGCAATGTTTCATGTGATGGTTGGAAAGAGGAGGTAGTGTGTTGTTTTGCATTCTTCATGAGAAGAGTAGGTTGTTTGGAAGGTGTTTGAAAGTTGGAGTGTGGGTGAATATTGGAAAGAAGAGCTTTCTCTTTCCTTTTTTTATTTACTCCATTTCCTCTCTCTCTTTCTCTCTCTCTGCCTCTCTCCCTTCTTCTCTACTACTCTTATTCCTATGCCTTGGTGAGAATCTTGAAAATATATATGAAATGCTTTCAAAACAAAAAATTTTAAGAGGCAAACAACAAAGCCGGTGTACAAGCTCAAAAAAGATACATTTTTATTTAATTGCATTTATTTTAATTATTTATACATTAAATATTAACATGCTCTAATACAATATTTGTTTCTTTTCTATGTTTTGCGAGAAAATATTGGAAAGCAATGGACAAGGAGCTGTTGGAGCTACTTGGACGAAGGAACTTGGATAACATATACGGGCATCAGTTGCCCATATTCATTCCGAATGGGGGTGCTGTGGGTGAAACCAGCGGGCATTAGCCTTGGTGTTGTAAGTTTCCTTAAAACTTGGAAGCCCTTAGGAGCCTCTTGATTGCACAATCCCCCAACCTTAGGTCCTTGTAGCAACTTCATTTTACTAGATTGCTTTTATTTATTTTAAAACCAAAAATCCATTTACATGTACATGTATGTCCAAAGGGTTAATAACAACATTTTTCATCATATACAATATTAGTGACATTTAAGAACAAAAATTAAGGATGAGTCTTAGAAAACTTATACTTAGGATACATGTACGCGTTAGAAAAGAAATACTCAAACATAAAAAACTAGTTACATCTTATCATATGATTAATATATATTAATTTGAGCTCAATTAATCATAAGTGATAATTAATCAATAATCGAAAACTTCCAATGAATCGATAATAATCTAAATAAAAAATGCATGAACATTTATGCTTAACATTCACCAATTAACCATAACTAACAAGCATAACCACTAAAAGGTAGAATTTAAATATAAGCTTGAACTAAATTTAATTAACATATTAACTACCCCTTAATTGAATATTAATTAAAAATAAAATAAAATTTAAGAGTTATAAAAATGAATTAAAAAAAATGAGAACAAATCTAAACTAAAATATGTTAAAATGAAAAGACTTATAAAACTTAACTTCCAATTCATTAAATAATTAAATCTCGTCATACTAATTTAGAATATCTTTAAAATTGAATGAAGATAAAGTAAAGCTAAAGATTAATAGTTTAAATTTAACTTAAGTTTATGAAGCAAAATAAAAGTTAATAATTTATTAATGGTTAAAATAAAAGACTAATTAAATGTTCAATATAACTTGAAATTTTAAAATCTAATAATTAACCTAAAATTTAATCAAGTAGTAAATAAACCATTTAAAATCAATTAATCTACCTTTAATTTACAACTAACTAAACTAATCTAATAAAATTGGTTATTATTGGGTAACCCGGGCCTATGAGACTATTAAGTTAGCCTTAAGAAGGGTGAAATAAACCTCACGGTCACGATGAACAACAAATCTAGTAATCATTAAACACCAAAAATAAATCTTTAAAATGAATATTAAGACATTAATATTTAAACTAGAATAAAAGTTTTCCTTTGACCTTTAACAAATCAGAATAAAAAGTAATTTTAACTAAATTACCCTATATATGACATATCCAAATCACACAGCCTATTATATACACTTTTGTTAGGACACAACTTCTAGTTTTAGATTAGGCTGGTTTTTTCTTTCTATTTTTATTATGTGGCGATATGCATGTGAAACATATGTTGGTTGATTTATTATTTGTTTTGTTAGATTTATGTGATAATTACTATTTTCTCTCTCTAATGTGATGGATAATAGATTACCCCTAGAAAATGAATGATCTAGATGCTCACGAGATTTTTTAGAGATGATTATGCTTATGCAGAGCAATGTAAAGGGCATTAAATTAGTAAAGATTTGAGCTAATAAAATTTTTTGTAGGTTTTCAGATGCTTAACCCCCTTAATAATAAGAAAAGCATGACCAAGCTTATAATTTACAGTAAAAAGGGAATGGATGATTATTCTATGACTTCTATGATAGTGAATTCTATATAAATTACTTACTAGTGTGTAGGAGTATATAATATTTTTCTTTCTTAAAATGTAATTTGATTTAAATAGTTTTGAAAGTCTATAAAATGAGACATTTTAATAAAAATATTAGGGATTCAAAAAGAAAAGAAAGTCTCTTATAAAAAATTTCTTTTCATTAGGATGTCTTATTAGAGGACATCTGCGGTTGCATATATATTAATGTATTCTTGTTTCCTTGCTTTAAATGATTCCTTTCCTGAGAGTAGAGTTCAGATAATCTGACCTATGAGAATAAGGTGCAGAATTTGGAGAAGCTTATTTATCTAAAAAATTATTCTATAAGTCTTTTTAGAAATTTTAAGCATTTATAATTTAGATGTTTTGAGTAGTATGCATTGTATTAGAAACAAGCTAAAATCAAGATAAAATTGTGTTAGTCTTAGATGCATAACACTATTTATAAGTATAAGGTCACTTAGAGATTTCTCTAAATATTGGGCTTAAATTCTAAAAATACAACCACCTATTTATATTTCATAAAGACTGGATATCATGACTTTTTATGAGTTTAAGTGGTTTAGCTGATTTTATTTCAACAAAGATATAAGCTCAAATTACAATGTATTAGTTAGATTATGGGTGTTAGTACTAGGTGTACAGTATTATGTCCTTTGCAGATCTATGATCGAAGGCTAGCGATATTAGTGTACCATTATATGGCTTATTAGTGGGTAAGATCTCTATCATTTAGAGGCTATAAATTTCACCTATCCTCGTCACACAGATGATGTTGTTTGAATAGTTGCTATTTGAATGAGTTATATTTATGCAACTTATGTAGTTTTGATGATTCCAAACATTATTGTTCAAATGTATAGTTATCTCCTAACAATTTCAGAAGATTTGCACTTGCTCTTGTGTGTACTAACATTTCAGGAAAATCAGACTCCAGACTACGAAAACTTCAATTCAAATTCAACATGAGATATTATGTATAATTGATGTTTATCTTTTCTTTGAATTAACTTTGAAAGGGAGTGATTGTAATTGAGTGAATAAAATCTCACACACACACACAAATAAGGAGATCTTGAAATTCTATACTGATCGTACAGGACGATATTTATCGTACTGGACGATCTGTCAGTTATCTCCTATAGAGCACTTGGAACGAATAGGAACTTGCCTTGAAAAATTTTCTAAGTCCTATTCGTCCAGGACGAAATTTATCATCGTCCCAGGCGATGGGTTCTCTGCAAAATTTTCGTCCAGACGAATTTTACCATCGTACGAGGCGACCAGTCCTCTGGAAAATTTTCGTCCCGACGAAAATAAATATCGTACAGGACGATCAGCTCTCTGGAACTTTTTTTCGTACAGACGAAAACAAGTTATCGTCCGCGGCGATAGGTTCTCTGGAAAATTTTCGTCCAGACGAAATAAATAATCGTCCAGGACGATCGGCTCTCTGGAAAATTTTCGTCCAGACGACCACATTTTCGTTCAAACGACAAACCGACTTAGAACAGTTTTCAGCAGTTTCTAGAACCGACCTTGTAATAACCGTTCGTACTGGACGAACCAAGTTCGTACAGGACGATCAGATGTACGAAGTCAGTTCGTACACATATACAAATTGGGTCGTTTCAGATCGTTTAAGTAAAATCGTCCAGGACGATCCAGAATCGTACAGGACGATCCACTGCGTACAGAATTGAAAATTTGCAGTTTTTGGGCGGTTTCACTTGTCTTTTATATAAATAGTCCAAATTAGACTGCCACCCGATCTTTTTGTCATTTTGATCTTCGTGCCTTTTGAGAGAATAGCCAAGGAGAGAGTGGAAGAGAGCATTCAAAGGAGGATTCCTACCACTGGAGCTAGAAGGCTTCACTTGGATTGCTAAGGTAAGAGTCTCTACTTGTGAAATTGGATTTCTTCACTCTTTTTCTTTCTTCCTTCTAGATTCTTGTGAGAAGATCATTCAAGAAGGTCCGGTTCTCTGCCGACACTTGGAGAGTGTGAACAGACGAAGGGTTCTCTGCCCACACTAGGAGAGTGTGAAAGGACGAAGGGTTCTCTGCCCACACTAGGAGAGTGTGAAAGGACAAAGGGTTCTCTGCCTACACTTGGAGGGTGTGAAAGGACGACGGTTCTCTGCCAACACTGGGTTTTGTGTAAAAGGACGGACGGTTCTCTACCGCACCGGGGAGTGGTGAAAAGAGTGTGTTGTAAGGGCTTCTCCGCCTTGCTGTGGGTGCAAAAGGAGAGTCACTATTGGTATTAGTGCAATACTCAGAGGGTGCCTCTGAGGAGTGGATGTAGGTCTGGTTATAGACCGAACCACTATAAATCTGGTGTCATTTACTTTATAGCTTTTACGTTTCCGCACTTTTAAAATTCAGTTTTAACAACTCTGTGGTTGAAAAATATTTTTCTACTAACTTTAAAAAGAAAATTTTATTTCGGTTCAACTTTATTTTTAAGAGGGTTTAAAATTTTAAAAACTACCAATTCACCCCCCTCTTGGTAGCCTTGGGACACTTACTTAGGCTTAACAACCTAATTACTGGACTCAACAAGTGGTATCAGAGCAGAGTTTCAAAATCATAAGTTTGAACTACTTTTTAATTAACGTAGATGGCTACATTTGGAAACCGAAACACACCTGAGGGTTACTCTATCACTAGACCTCCACTGTTTGATAATATTCCTTTTGATTTTTGGAAAACACGCATGTCTACTTTCTTACAGTCACTTGATTATCGCATGTGGATGCTAGTCCAGGAAGGTTACACAAAACCAACTAGATTAGTTGATGGAATTAGGGTAGATACACCCTATGCAGATTGGACTATAGAAGAACGTGACTTAGCACAATTAAATGCGAAATGTTTAAATAGTTTCTTTTGTGCTTTAAAATCTGAAGACTACATGCGAGTTTCCACTTGTAAAAGCGGAAAAGACATATGGGATAGACTTTGTATTACTTATGAAGGGACAAATGAGGTTAAGCAATCAAGACTCAATATCTTGTTACATGACTACGAATTATTTCGCATGAAACCTAATGAATCTATATCTGACATGTACACAAGATTCACTCAAATTGTCACCTCTTTGCATGCACTTGGTAGGGAATTAACTAATGCTGAAATGGTTAATAAAATTCTTCGTTGTTTACCTACTACATACGATGCTAAAATTACTGCAATTACAGAGTCAAAAGATCTGAACATTTATTCAATTGACAATCTTCTTGGTTCACTCATTGCTTACGAGCAAGGAGTAAGTCAAAGAAAGATTGATGCAGGTGAACCAAGAAAGGACAAGAATCTTGCATTAAATGTGGAAGAGTCAGAAAGTGAACACTCACAACCTGAGGATGAAGACGATATAGCACTGATGACTAGACAATTCAGAAGCTTTTTAAAGAGGAAGCAGAAGAGACGCCAGCAATGGAATAGAGGTAAGTATAACAAAAATGGCAGGGTTTCTAATGAATTGATTTGTTATGAATGCAGGAAACCAGGTCATATAAAAACTGATTGTCCAAAACTTAAAGCCACTCCTAGCAAGGAGAAGGTAGAGGAGAAACCAATGGTAAAAAAGGGCAAGAAGAAGTTTCAAAAGGCTTTTTGGGCTGACTCAGCTTCAGACTCATCTGAGACTGAAAACGAAGAAGAAGTCACCAACCTTTGCTTGATGGCAGATAAAGCTGAACAATCAGATCAAGAAGAGGTATGTGATTTAACATATGATGAACTGTTTGAAGTTTCTGAACACATGCATGATGCATATAGGAAAACTAAAAAGATGCATTCTAGTTTAATTTTAGAATTGGAAGAGCTTAATAAGGAACACGAAATCCTTAGGAAAGATCATGCTTTAATTGATAGCAACCACATGAAACTACTTGATGAATATGATGACTTGAATAAAAATTTTGAAAATTTAAAATCATCCTATGCTGAACTTGAAAAAGAATTTAAGAAATTTAAGGATGAATCTGAGCACAAGACATATAGAATCAATTATACAAATCGAATCTTGGAGGATATGAATTCATTTTACAAACTTACTATAAGAGCTCTCGAGGATAATAGGAACCCCCCTAAACTTGAAGATTTTACAAATCCTAAATATTATCCTAAATTCATGAAATCCCTTAGAAGACAATCATATGAAAGAAAACATAGGAATATTTTTCCTAATGTTAAATGTAACAATTGTGGATTTTTGGGACATATATCTCACACCTGCACTTTAAAGATGAAACCTAATTTGGTGTGGAGAACTAAGATGCATAAACCTAGACATATCACACATGCATCTGATTATAAATTTCATAAAGGTGAACCCAAACTAGTTTGGGTTCCCAGGTCTAACAATTGAGAATTTTGCAGGAATACTCTCACACAAGACCTCGTGAGAGTATATGGTACCTGGACAGCGGATGTTCTAAGCACATGACTGGAGATACTGCTCAATTCATAACGCTGGAAGCCAGGAGTGGAGGCAAGGTTACACTTGGAGATAATACCACAAAGAAGGTGGTTGGATCAGGTATGATTGGAAATTTGAAAAACTTTTTCATAGATAATGTTTTATTAGTTGAAGGCTTAAAACATAATTTGCTTAGCATAAGTCAGCTATGTGATAAGGGCTATAATGTAAAATTTTTACCTACTAGCTGCATAATTAGCCTAAATGGGAAAATTGTTTTAAATGGAAAAAGGGTGAACAATGTCTACATGCTAGATTTAAATTGTATTCAATCTCCTACTGCTTTTTGTTTGAAAACTGTTTCTGATGAATCATGGCTTTGGCATAGGAGACTTTGTCATTCTAGTATGAAAAATCTTAGAAGAATTACCCAAAAGAATTTGGTTAGAGGAATACCTAAACTAGACTTTACTAAGGACCACTTATGTGATGCATGTCAATTAGGAAAACAAGTGAAGTCCTCTTTTAAATCCAATAAAGATCTTAGGACCAGTAAACCTTTAGAAATTCTTCACATGGATCTTTTTGGACCTGTAAGCACGGTTAGTCTAGGAGGAAAGGTATATGGATTTGTAATAGTAGATGATTTTTCAAGATTCACCTGGGTTAAATTTCTTTTTCATAAGAGTGAATCATTTGAGGAATTCAGAAATTTTTCAACTTGGATACAAAGAAAACTAGGATGTGAAATAATTTCTATACAAAGTGATCATGGAGGAGAATTTGAAAATGAAAGATTTGAAGATTTCTGTAAAGAAAAGGGGATTGATCACAACTTTTCTGCACCTAGAACTCCTCAACAAAATGGAGTAGTTGAAAGAAAGAACAGAACATTAATAGAAGCCGCCCGAGCAATGTTAGCAGAATACTCTCTTCCTAGATATTTTTGGGCTGAGGCGGTTAGCACTGCATGCTATGTTCTGAATAGGGTAAATGTGAGATCAAATTTGAATAAAACACCCTATGAATTGGTAAAAGGTAGAACACCAAATTTGTCTCATTTACATGTATTTGGTTGCAAGGTGTTCATACATAATAATGGAAAATCTGCCTTAGGAAAATTTGATCCAAAATCAGATGAAGGAATTTTTGTTGGATATTCAAGTGTTGGAAAATCTTATAGAGTATTCAACAAAAGAACTTTAGTCATTGAAGAAACCACACATGTTGTTTTTGATGAAAATGGAAACATAGAAGAGCCAAAAGTTGTTGAAGAAGAAATTGAAGAAAACTCCCAAAAGATTGATAGATTAAATTTGGAAGAAAATGTGGAAGAAAATATAGAAAGAGAAGACCCTTTGCCTAGAGATTTGAGATTCTCTAAAAATCACCCAAAGGAATTAATTATAGGTGAACCAAGTGAGGGTGTTAGAACTAGGCGTGGATTAAACAAGGAAGTCAATCATTCAGCCTTCATTTCAACTATTGAACCCACTAACATTGATCAAGCACTTTCAGATGAATTTTGGATATTGGCCATGCAAGAAGAGTTAAATCAATTTGTAAGAAATAAAGTTTGGGAACTAACTACAAGGCCAAAAGATCAAAGTGTTGTTGGAACCAAGTGGGTGTTCAAAAATAAAATGAATGACTCAGGAGTAGTCATTAGAAATAAGGCTAGATTAGTAGCTAAGGGGTATAATCAAATTGAAGGAATTGATTTTGAGGAAACTTTTGCCCCTGTAGCTAGACTTGAAGCAATTAGGGTTTTACTAGCCTTTGCCTGTTTTAAAGGTTTTAAATTGTTTCAAATGGATGTTAAAAGTGCCTTTTTAAATGGAGTAATTGAAGAAGATGTTTTTGTAGAACAACCTCCAGGTTTTGAAAATTCAAAATTTCCAAATCATGTTTTCAAATTAAAAAAGGCATTATATGGATTGAAACAGGCACCTAGGGCTTGGTATGAGAGGTTAAGCACCTTCCTACTTGAAAGATCTTTTGAAAAAGGAAGTGTGGATACAACTCTCTTTTTAAGAAAAATTGGAAAAGATATACTTATTGTTCAAATTTATGTGGATGACATCATCTTTGGATCTTCAAATAAACATCTTTGTGATGATTTTTCTAAAACAATGAGTAATGAATTCGAAATGAGTCTAATGGGAGATTTAAATTACTTTCTAGGATTTAGCATTAAGCAACTTGAGGAAGGTACTTTTCTTAGTCAAAACAAATATATTAAGGACATCCTCAAAAAATATGAAATGGACAATGCTAAACCTGTTAGTACACCAATGAGTTCTTCAGTTCAGTTGGATAAGGACCTTAAGGGAAAATCTGTTGATCAAAAGAAATTTAGAGGGATAATTGGATCTTTACTTTACTTGACTGCTAGCCGACCAGATATTATGTTTAGTGTTTGCCTATGTGCTAGATTTCAATCAGATCCAAAAGAATCACATTTGACAGCAGTAAAAAGGATTTTAAGATATCTACTAGGAACTCAAAACTTAGGAATTTGGTATCCTAAGTTTAGCTCTTCATTTGAAATTATTGGTTACTCAGATTCTGACTTTGCAGGCTGTAGAGTGGATAGGAAAAGCACTTCTGGAACATGTCAATTCATTGGAAATTCATTAGTTTCATGGTCTAGTAGAAAACAAAATTCAGTGGCACTATCTACTGCAGAAGCAGAATACATTGCATTAGGAAGTTGTGTGGCACAAGTACTTTGGTTAAAACAACAGTTGATTGACTTAGGATTAACTATAGGCACTATTCCAATTTATTGTGACAATACTAGTGCTATTTGTATTTCAAAAAATCCTATTCAACATTCTAGAACCAAACACATCGATATAAGGCATCATTTCATAAGGGATCACGTATCCAAAGGAGAAATTGAACTCATACATGTTTCAACTGAAAATCAACTTGCAGACATTTTTACAAAACCTTTAGCCTTTGATACCTTCAGTACTTTAAGAACAAGGCTTGGTGTTATTGATTTGAATGCTTAACTCAAATGTCTTTGCAAACATTGATACTTGTTATGTTTTGTTTTTGAAATTTTGTGAATTTTTGTGTGTTTTTTAATGAATTGTTTTTGGATTTATGATTTTGTTTTATGATTTCTGTGTTTCTGATTGTTTTTGTTGATTTTGTTAATTTAAAAATTTAAAAAATCAAAATTAATTTTTGGAGGAAATCGTCCAGGACGAAATATTTTCGTACGGGACGATGTGTAAAGGAACAGTTTGCGAAAATTTAAACCGTTTTAGAGCAGTTTTTTATTGGATCGTCTGAACGATCTGTGATCGTCCAGGACGAAATTTTTTTTCTCTCAAACGTCGGGACGATTGAATGCAGCGGTTGAGTGGATAAGATAGTTTTTAATACGAACTTCGTCTGTACGAAATTTTCGTTCGTCCAGACGAACATGTGTCGTTTCATTGTAGGGGACGGTTTTCAAGAGTCATCAAAACGAAATACTTTTCGATCGTCTGTACGACATTTTTTTTCGTCTGTACGATCGGTCAAGTCAAAAAGCCTGTACGAAGGGACGCATCGTAAGTTGTGTTGAATACGAAAAGCCGTTACATTTTGGACGAATTGGATCGTCTGTACGAACATGCTTCGTCCAGACGAATTATTATGTTCGTCCAGGACGAATATTTTCGTCCAGGACGAAAGTATCGTTTTTCCTTTAAATATGAAGGCTTTTCAAACTTGAAAATCACACTTTCAAATTTCTTTTTCAATCCCTTTCAACATCAAATCAACAATGGCCTCCTCTAGCAAAAGACAAAAGGTTTTGGTGAAGAAACCAAACAGGAATGCCCCAGACAACTTTCTTTCTAAGGAAAATGAGGAATCTTTTCCTCGTTTTGCCTCAGCAAAAATCACTCCGTCTCGCATTCTTATCCCAGCAGAGTTGAAATATCGGGTAATGCACCTCTTCGCCTCAACCCAATTTCAGTTCATTCTTTCTCTCGTTTACCTCTACAACAAACAAACCTACCATTACTTCCTTGCCAACATGAGTTTCAATTCTGACCACTCTATCATTAGTTCTTTTGTTTTTAAGAAAAAAATTGAGATCACCAAGCACGATCTTGGTGCATTTTTAAACTTAAGAACTGAGGGATATAGAGCCCACACCCTAATGTCAGAAAACTCCTTCAAATGGTTTGAAATCAATAGGGTAATTAGAGGAAATGCAATTGACAATCATGTTGCTAGAGTCTCAGGTATGACCCAAGATGCCCGAATCATCCAGCATATCCTTAGATCCTCAATTATTCCTAAAGCTGGTGATAGGATTAACATCACTCCTCTCCTTTCTTGTCTAACTTTTTTAATCATGTCAAGACATCCTATTGATGAAGCCCAACTCATCATAGATCATATCTATAGGCTTTCAGAAATAGGACATGCTGATCAGAAGAAAAAGAAAAACATTTCATTAGGGCACTTAATTACCTATATTTTGGAGAAGAAATACAATATAGTGCATCCTGATGAAGAATATGAAGAGCCAGTTTACTATAACAATACATCATTCAGACTGCTCTTCAAGGAAGAAAAAGAAAAAGGGAAAGCACATGACAGTGCTTCAGAAGAAGAAGAAAGAGAAGAAGGAGAGCATACCTCTGCACCTCAGTCAGATTATCAGAATCTGATTGAGAGATTTGATCGTTTAGAGACTCATATTGATCAAAGATTTGATCAATTTGATGCTCAACTTGTGCAGCAACAACATGACATTGGTGTTATTAGAAATGAAGTACATGATATCAATACCAATGTAATGTTGATGGCCTCCTACTTTAACCTTTTCGGTGGCATTCCTCCTCCTCCTCCTCCAGAACAGTAGAGATGATTTTATGTGTTTTTGTAGTACTTGTGTTGTATTTTTTGTTGTGTTGTTGTGATTGTTACTCATTTTTTTTCTTGTTATGTTAATGTTTTTGTTAAATGTAGGTATTTGTCTTTTATTTTATGTTGTGTTTAGCTTTTGTGAAATGTAATCTTTTCATATAAATCAATGCATTTCACACTTGTTTCAGTATTGATTTGTTATTGAAATGTGGTTAATTTTTTATGAATTTCATTAGTATTATTTAATCTTCATAGTGCTTAAATTAGATTGTAATTGGAGATTATCTACATTAGAAAATCTAGTCTTTCAAAATTTAAAAGTTGTTTATAACTTGTTGTAATTAGAATTTTTAAATTCATGTCTATTCATTTAGACTACATAAAAGTTAAAATTATTATTGCAATTTAGATGTTTACTTATTTTGTATTTCTTTGTTCAAATAATATTTATGTACTTAGAAATATTTGAAATTTTAGATTATTGATTTTGGAAAGAATTGGTGTAAAGTACTCTTGAAAATTGTACAAAAAGTACAAAAAATCAAAAGAAATGCGCAATGGTTCGCAAATATGAAAAAGAGGCACAAAATCAGCTCAATATCAATAGATGCACAAAAATGTGCTCAAAAAGTTGAAAAAGATGCGCAAAGCGCCACATGTGGTAATTCTCTTCTTTCCAAATTCTTTCAATCTCTTAATTCAAATTGATCTTATGTTCATTTATATTCTATTGAATTTTGAAATATAGAATTTTTTCTTCATCTCTCTTGTAATGATTTTCTATATTCAAATGTCTAAATTGAATCATGTCTTTGCTAAATTCTTCTTACTTACAATGTTATATCACTTTTTAAATCTCCTGAATTTCTATGATTGACCTAATATTTTTAGTTTAAAATTGCATACCCTATGTCAATCACCATTTAGATTAAATTTTAACAATGAATTTCATATAATTATTTACATTTCTGGTCTTTTTCTTCTTCACTTTTTGTTGCTGTCAAAAAGGGGGAGAAATTATTAGTTTGTGTATGTTTGTGTTTTATCTTTTTTAGTTGTTCTGTTAAAAAAAAAAAAAAAAAAAAAATGCCTCCTTATTTTAATGTACTCATAAATTCAGGGGGAGTTTAGGAGATAAAAAATGTGTTTTAACTTGAAACCATACTAATAATAATTGTTTTGCCATCATCAAAAAGGGGAGATTGTTTGAATAGTTGCTATTTGAATGAGTTATATTTATGCAACTTATGTAGTTTTGATGATTCCAAACATTATTGTTCAAATGTATAGTTATCTCCTAACAATTTCAGAAGATTTGCACTTGCTCTTGTGTGTACTAACATTTCAGGAAAATCAGACTCCAGACTACGAAAACTTCAATTCAAATTCAACATGAGATATTATGTATAATTGATGTTTATCTTTTCTTTGAATTAACTTTGAAAGGGAGTGATTGTAATTGAGTGAATAAAATCTCACACACACACACAAATAAGGAGATCTTGAAATTCTATACTGATCGTACAGGACGATATTTATCGTACTGGACGATCTGTCAGTTATCTCCTATAGAGCACTTGGAACGAATAGGAACTTGCCTTGAAAAATTTTCTAAGTCCTATTCGTCCAGGACGAAATTTATCATCGTCCCAGGCGATGGGTTCTCTGCAAAATTTTCGTCCAGACGAATTTTACCATCGTACGAGGCGACCAGTCCTCTGGAAAATTTTCGTCCCGACGAAAATAAATATCGTACAGGACGATCAGCTCTCTGGAACTTTTTTTCGTACAGACGAAAACAAGTTATCGTCCGCGGCGATAGGTTCTCTGGAAAATTTTCGTCCAGACGAAATAAATAATCGTCCAGGACGATCGGCTCTCTGGAAAATTTTCGTCCAGACGACCACATTTTCGTTCAAACGACAAACCGACTTAGAACAGTTTTCAGCAGTTTCTAGAACCGACCTTGTAATAACCATTCGTACTGGACGAACCAAGTTCGTACAGGACGATCAGATGTACGAAGTCAGTTCGTACACATATACAAATTGGGTCGTTTCAGATCGTTTAAGTAAAATCGTCCAGGACGATCCAGAATCGTACAGGACGATCCACTGCGTACAGAATTGAAAATTTGCAGTTTTTGGGCGGTTTCACTTGTCTTTTATATAAATAGTCCAAATTAGACTGCCACCCGATCTTTTTGTCATTTTGATCTTCGTGCCTTTTGAGAGAATAGCCAAGGAGAGAGTGGAAGAGAGCATTCAAAGGAGGATTCCTACCACTGGAGCTAGAAGGCTTCACTTGGATTGCTAAGGTAAGAGTCTCTACTTGTGAAATTGGATTTCTTCACTCTTTTTCTTTCTTCCTTCTAGATTCTTGTGAGAAGATCATTCAAGAAGGTCCGGTTCTCTGCCGACACTTGGAGAGTGTGAACAGACGAAGGGTTCTCTGCCCACACTAGGAGAGTGTGAAAGGACGAAGGGTTCTCTGCCCACACTAGGAGAGTGTGAAAGGACGAAGGGTTCTCTGCCTACACTTGGAGGGTGTGAAAGGACGACGGTTCTCTGCCAACACTGGGTTTTGTGTAAAAGGACGGACGGTTCTCTACCGCACCGGGGAGTGGTGAAAAGAGTGTGTTGTAAGGGCTTCTCCGCCTTGCTGTGGGTGCAAAAGGAGAGTCACTATTGGTATTAGTGCAATACTCAGAGGGTGCCTCTGAGGAGTGGATGTAGGTCTGGTTATAGACCGAACCACTATAAATCTGGTGTCATTTACTTTATAGCTTTTACGTTTCCGCACTTTTAAAATTCAGTTTTAACAACTCTGTGGTTGAAAAATATTTTTCTACTAACTTTAAAAAGAAAATTTTATTTCGGTTCAACTTTATTTTTAAGAGGGTTTAAAATTTTAAAAACTACCAATTCACCCCCCTCTTGGTAGCCTTGGGACACTTACTTAGGCTTAACAACCTAATTACTGGACTCAACAGATGTCACATCCATCTTTCCCTCATGCATTTATGGGGTATAATATATTCTCTTTAGATTTCTCTACTTTAGCCTTGTCGACTGATTGTATGATCCGCGCATGTTGATTAGCCTAATTGAACCTATCTTCCTTTGGATTGAAAAGCCTAGAAATTCTCTAATACCCCAAACTCTCAAAGAGAATGATGTAGTGTCCTTAATCAAGAGTATTCTTAAGATGAGACCTAATATGTAATTAACCATAAGATCTTGCACCCATGGGAAACTAACACCCATATCAAATAAACCTCATTTAATTAAGCTGATGTATTGGATGGGGGAAATCTCGTGATTCTTTGGTTATATATACAATTACCCATAGAGGTGTGCAGACAAAAGCCACAAGCCTCCATGGTTAATGTATAATCCCATATGCTTTCTCATTGGCATGCTTACTTAAAGTGTAAAGAACTATGACTCTTTTATCCTACAAGATAGTATGATCATACCTTTTGTATTCTATTCCCCACTAGCAGAATCCTTTTGAAGACCCATAGTAGTTTCAACATCTGGATTGAACTTTTTTGACTCAATTGGAAAAAGATGTAAGAAGAGGATTTGGGGAGAAAAAGAGAGGATTTTTAGCCATTTTTGGTCATTTTTAAGCTATCATCCCAATTCATAATATTGTTCAGATCGAGGCAGGTTACATAATACCTATCTCAATTTTTAAAAACAATAAGTTTTTATCTAATTTATCGATCAAATTTCTATTTTCATTAGCAAAAAAATGCAAATAACTTTGCAATGGTAAAATTTTCTACGAGTAACTTTTTATATATTATAAATATTACGATAATACATATTTTGAATATTTTTTTGAAATTTTTACAATAAAGGTTTTAAAATTTTTGAGATTTTTATTTAATAGAAAATTATTTGAACTATAAAAAATAGTTCTGTAGCACAATAAAAGTCTTGAAATGTTATTTTATCAATCCATTATAATTTGGTTATTTTATGAAAATGTACATTTTTATCTAGTAGGATTTTCTATTGCCTATCGTTATAGAAAACTTTATAATTTTGGATATGAACTAGTTAAGTCGGTACGAGGCTCAGATTAATTGCTTGAAGAATTAAGTTATATTATCTTTAGGCAATGAAAGGTGCATATTTTAAGGAGTTAGAGGTGTTCTGTCATGTTTGATCTCTACTATAAAGCTAAATACATTATGGAAGAATGGTTGCATGGTATTTCTAGTATCAGTTCATGATTTGAGCATAGATTTTGGTCTTCTTTTTGATGTTCTCATAATAAATTGGTTTTAAGATGTATTTCTTGACGGGTTAGTCAATTTACCTCCAAACATAGTCATAGAGTTTTGTATTGATATATTTTTGGGTATGACCTCGATTTTTGAAGTTTCGTATAGGATGACACATAAGGAGCTTCAGGAGTTGGTTGATAGGAGATTTCTTTATCCTAGTGTGTCTCCGTGAGGAGCGCCTATTCTACTTATGAAGAAAAAAGGATAGTACGATGTGTATGTGCTATGACTACAGAGAGTTCAATAAAGTCATTATCAAGAATAAGTATCATATGCCGCAGATTGATAATTTGTTCAATCATATTATAGGATCTTCTATATTCTTAAATATTGATTTACAATATGGCTGCTCTTAGGTGAAGGAAAGAGAGGTTGATGTGATGAAGACAACTTTTAGTATTCAGTACGGACACTATGAGTTCTAAGTCATGTCATTTGGGATGACGAATGAACCAACCATTTTATAGATATGATGAACAGAGTTTTTAGAGATTATCTAAACCAATTTGTGATTGTTTTCATAGATGATATTCTAGTTTATTTTACTTCTGAGGAAGAACATGCCAAGTATCTGAGAATTATATTAGAGACTCTGAGGTAGTATCAATTATATGCCAAATTCTCCAAATGTGAGCTTTTGATGAGAATTATTTTTTTTATGGGATATATGGTGAGTAGTGCAGGTATTTTTATTGATCCCTATAAAGTTTAGGCAGTCACTTATTTGCCAATGCCTACTACTATGTTTTAGATACGCAGTTTCATGGGTATGGATAAATATTATAGAAAATTTGTGAAGGAATATTCTCAGATTTTTGCACCTCTGACAAGAATCACTCATAAAATAGTAGCTTTTATCTATATATTGGAGTGTGAGGCTAATTTCTAGATATTGAAGGATTATTTGACTTTGCTCCAATTTTGGCTCTTTCATCTAGCATCGAAGGATTTCAGGTATTAAATGATGCTTCACTGAGAGGTTTGGGATGTGTTTTGAAGAGCATGTAAAGTTATAGCTTATGCTTCCAAATAGTTGAAGCCATATGAGAGGAATTATCCAATGCAAGATCTAGAGTTGGTTGCTGTTGTATTTTCTTTTAATATTTGGATGTATTAATTATACATAGTCAGGTGTAAGATTTTCATTGATCATTGAAGTCTGAAGTGCATATTCACTCAAATATATCTAAAATTGAGGCAAAGGAGATGGTTTGAGTTGATCAAAGATTATGATATGACTATTCACTATCATCCTAGCAATGCTAATGTTATAGTAGATTCTTTGAGCAGAAAATCTTCTAGAGTTTCATTTCTTCAACTTACTTCTGATGAATCTTTGATATGGGATATAGAGAGATTACATTTTGAAGTGATTTTATTTGTTAAGAGGGATCATGATATGTTGGCTTCAATGATTATTCATCTATCTTTATAAAAACTGATTCAGGAAGCTTAGAAGTCAGATACAGAGTGTTAGAAGTTGATTAACAAGATAAGATCTAGTAAGAAATCTTAATTATGAGTTTTTTATTGTGGTATTATTTTCTTCAAGGATAGACTATAGGTTCTTATTTTTGGCCATCTAAGAGAGATTTTGCATGAGGCTCACTATTTAGGCTATATTATTCACCCATGAAGCAGTAAAATGTATAGTGATTTGAAAGGCATGTCTTGATAGCGTGGATCAAAGAAGGATGTGACAGATTTGTATCAAAGTGTGAAGCCTTTGAATTAGTGAAGATAGAGCATTAGCGATTGATAGGTCTTTTGTGGTTGTTACCATTTTCAGAGTGGAAGTGGGAAGAGGTGACTATGAATTTTTCTATAGGTTTTCCTAGGTCGAGATAAAGATATGATGTTATTTGGGTTGTCATTGATCGATTGACAAAATTTGTTCATTTCACTCTGATATGATAATATAATTCTGTAAATAGATCGGCACAGGTATATGTGTGTGAGATCATTAATTTGCATGAATACTAAATATTATAGTCTATCATAATGATGGCATATTTACCTCCAAACTATTGAGAGGTATTCAACAAAGTATGTGAACTAAACTGTACTTCAATATGACTTTTCATCTACAGATAGACGGACAGTCCGAGAGGACATATAAGTAATGGAGCATTTTTTTAGTCTCTGTATTCTTGATTTTGGTGGCAAGTGTGAAGACCACATTCCTATGATCAAGTTTGGTTATAACAATAATTTTCAGTCAAGTATAAGTATGGCTCCATACGAAACTCTGTATGGTAGGAAGTGCAAGATTCCTTTGACTTTGACAGAGAAGGGTGAGAGACATATGATTGGTTGGCCTTAGTTGATGATGCTATTGAAAAGTTTTGTTTGACTAAAGACAGATTGAAGGCTGTACATGACAAAAAATTGCCAGTATTTTAAAGCTAAGCATCGGGCTGTAAAATTTTAGGTAGGAGATTATATATATATGAAGATCATACCAATTAAAGGCATTAACATAATTGACAAGGAAGTGAAGTTGAGTCCAATGTATGCTGAACAATTTAAAGTTTTTTAAAGGATTGAGAAAGCTGCCTAAATATTATAGTTTTTATTTCATATGTTAGAAATTCATAATATGTTCCACATCTCACTTATGATAAAATGGGTAACTAATTTTGAAAATAGGATATCTGTTGAAGACATCGAGGTACATCTGATTCTGAGTTGTTGGGAAGAAACCGAAAAGATTTTATCCTATGATGTTAGAAAGATGAGTAAACAATTTCTTATACTTAAAGTTAATTAGAAGAATATGGTTGAAAAAGAAGCAACTTGAAAAAAAAAATATGAGATGTGGCAATTGTATTCTGATTTATTTTTGTGATCTGAGTTTTGAGATGTCGAGGATGCTATTTTTCTGATGAAGGGAGAGTTGTTATGCCTGCAAGTTTAGCATGTGGAATGACTTATTTTGACACGATTGGAAAAAGTTGCAAGAAGAAGATTTGGGGAGATAAAATAGGATTTTTTGCTATTTTTAGTCATTTTTAGCCATCGCCCAATTCAGAATATTGTTCAGATCGAGGTAAATTACACTACGTCTATCTCAATTTTCAAAAATACAAAGTTTTTATCTAATTTATTGATCAAATATATATTTTTTCGTTAGCAAAAAATGTGGATAACTTTGCACTAATAAAACTTTCACCGTGTAACTTTTTATATGTTATAGATATTACGATTTTATACACTTTAAATTTGGTTTATAAATTTTACAACAGAGGTTTTGAAATTTGTAAGATTTTTATTGAATAAAAAATTATTTGACTTAAAAAATAGTGTTGTAGTACTATAAAAAATATTAAAATATTGTTTTATACAATACATGATAATTTGGTTATATTTATGAAAATGTGCATTTTGTCTATTAGAATTTTCTTTTGCATACTATTATAAAAAAACTATATAATTTTAACAAATGCCTCAATTACTCTTTAACTACTATAATGTGATGATATATGTACATATGTGATTAAGTTATATCTTCTTGAAGCCATAAGAGGCAAGAATTCTTTGAGATTCTATTCGTGTCAAAGAATATTATGGTGCCTATATGGCATGTTCTTGTGGTTATAATCCAAATTCTAGTACCTACGGATATGTTCTGGTGCTATAAGCAAAAAAGGGAGTAATAAGGGACAAGAGTCCTTTGAGGTTCTGTCTGGGTTGGGGAAATGTGATATAAATCACTCTATGATATGAATTACAATTTATTTATCTATTGTAAGGTTATTTAAATAATTGGATAAGTGTTATGCTTATATTATATTTTTTAGTATATTGATTTATTAGACTATGTTTAACTACTTTTAAATATTCAACAAAAGGTTTAATAAAATAATTTAGAAATTTAGATTGGTTTGTATTGTATGTTGAGTTGTCGTAGCTCACTATGGTTTGCTTGTGATTTTCAGAATCTCGAAAGGGGATAGAGACTATTGATCAATAATTCATGATCAAATTTGAGGCTGTAGTTCGTTCTTTGTTTTGATTTTTATACAGTCTTGGTTAGTTTATTATTTAGTTCTATAGCTTTTACATGTAGCCATGTCCTGTAATATAGATACATTTTGATGAAATGAATAAAATATTGTGGATAAGTTTATTTTCAGTATTAGAATGTTTTAGTAGTATTTAAAAATGAATATTGGAAGAGAATCTAAAATATTTCAAAACTAGTTCTTAAGATTTTCTTGTCATAGTTCAACATGATAGGGTCTGTCTTGATTGGGTTGGTTGTGACATATAGCATTTGTTAGAGTTAATTCTTTTGAATCATGCTAGTTTGGACGTCCTTCCCATGCTAGTGGCATTTATTTTAAGTATCTTTAATACTTCGCCTTACCACATTTGGTTGATTCTCTTCTAGAATTTCTCATGTTCTTTTGACTAAATTTTTATATTAACTCACCATACCTTAGGGTTAACACCCTTTGATTTTTGGTGTACCTATATACCCATACTATTTCTTCCCACCTAATTAGCTTATCTTAGCTTGGACTTCCCCCACACTTAAGACATTTCGAGCAATTTCAAGTTATTTGAAACCTTTATATATTTCTAGTGCTTACATTGCTTGCAAAAATTTAAATCTCAAGCTTTATTTGATTGCTTCAAATTTCTTCCCTTGTATTATTTTCATTTGTATGTGTGTGGTGAGTGAACAAATAGCTATGTATTTAGGTAGAGGCGTAAAAATAAGTTTTCGGGTCGGGTTTGGGTCTAACCCAAACCTGACCCGATTGCACAAACGAGTCAAAATTTTGAACTCAGAACTGACCCGCCTCAAACCCGGGTCAACCTGACCTGACACAGCTAAATTGGGGTGAATCGCACATGAGCTTAAGACGAGTCGCATGCAAGGCAAGGGCGCCAAGGTAGGTCACACACGAGCTACTCGATCACGATGCATACAAAAAGTAGGCGGGATACGCATAGGGCTCACATGCGGCACACACGTGTAGGACTCATAAGTGGGACGCGCAAGTTGGACTAAAGGGCATGATGTCATGTGGTGCGATCGTGCAAGCAACAAGCTGTGCAAGACCAGGAGCTGTGTGACGCGCGATCTGCCACTAGTAGCATGGAAGATGGACATGTGTGGGACCGTGGGTGGGATTAACGAATTCATACTGGATAAGTCAAATTCGGGTCAATTTCAAGTTAGCAGTTTGACTTGAACCCAACCCAATTTTTTAAATGGGTCCAAATTTGAAACATGAACCTAACCCATTTGTTAAATGGGTCAACCCAGACCCAAATTTTCAAGGTTGGATTAAGATCGGGTCAATAATTAACACCCCTACATTTATGTAGTTTAAGCCTTTTTAGTTTCAGGACTTGTCCTATGGTAATAATAGATTAACTATCAGTATTAAATTAAGATAAGGATATATTTCATTTATTGAGTAACTTTTATAGGTGTCCATAAGTTTTATTAACCTTAGGAAACCTAGTCTCTTTGGGATATCACATTACTCACATTGTCTTGATTTGACTTTACTTCAAAGATGTAACTTCTGATGAGTATTTTACATAGGTTTTGATAAGATTTATTAGTTATATTTCATTGGACATCTTTCTTATCTCTTCTAGTACAATCTCTTATGTAAGAAAAACAAGCTTATTTCATCTCCCTTTTTCTCAAAATCAAGTGTTTCCAATCACAAAGTATGATTATATAATATAATGAACAAGTTAAAAGAAGCACAACCAATTAGGTACAAAAGTCAACAAAATGTGATATGATTAAGCTCAATAGGAATTTTTGTAACGAACACGACTAAGATCAAGATAGTAAGATTAAGAGAGCATGATCCGATTGTGATTGCCTTTGTCAAAAGAGTGTGATTATATCAACGGTGACTTGATCAAAAGTGCATGATCATATTGGGCAATATTTCAATCAAAAGTGCATAACTACAAAAGGATAACATTACCAAAAGGGCATGATCACATTAAGTGTGAACTTTGCCAAAAAAAAAAAAAAGAATGGAGAATTTGAAGGGGTTTTCTCAACCAATGAAAAATATGTAGGATAAATAGTATAGTCAAAATGGCATAATCATATTAGGAATTAAAAAAAAAATAAAAATACTAGAAATAAAAATGTTAAATGGTGTATAATCTATCTATGAAGATTCTTAAAAAAAAATTATTTTTTTAATTTTTTTTTATTTTAAAAAAAAAATCTATGAAGATTCTTATGAGAAAAGTAAACTATAGAATTGAAATTTGTATTTTTTTTAATAATTTCAATATATAAAATAACATGCTGTCTTGGATGATATAAATTGAGCTCAATATATATTTACAAATAAAAATAAAAATTTAAAATTACTTATTTATTTTAATTTTTTTATATAGTGTAAGTGATATGGAATTTAATTTATAATTTTTAATAATTAATTTATAAATAAATAAAAATTTATGTAATACGTAGATAAATTTTTTAATAATTTTTTTTATAATATAGGAAAATTTATCTATATATCACTTTATAACATCATATTTACATATCTAACACCTAAAACTTTAATATTACATGCATGCCATCCTATATTATTTTAATATCAAATACATCACTTATATTTCTTTCATACCACTCATATATTTTATTTCTATCACTTATATTTGATATGAAAATAAACTATGAGGGGTATTTATGTAATATTAAAATTTTAAATGTTAAATATATAAATAAAATAGTATAAAATGATATATATATATATATATGTGTAAATCTCTCTATAATATAATGAGTGGATGTCTCTCTCTTCTGGAATAAAATATAAACCTCCCCAACACCGTATTTACAAACACTCGAAGGGTCCGCATTCCACTCTCTGTGACCGTGACCGCGCGTTCAGCTGCTACAGCGTCCTGATTTTCGTCCTTATGTGCTCACTGCCCTGCAATCGGACCCCATCGTGCTCGAGTTCCCAGGAGACCAGTCGCGCCAGCGGAGAAAAAAGATGGGAGAAGAAGTGTAGAAGAAGTAGAACGGGAAGAGTAGATAGCTTTGGTTTTCAGAGGGGAAGGAGAGAAAGAAAGGTGCCATTTTGGCGGATTCTTTTCCAAAAACCGGGCAAGCTCGCTTCCTTGCCTTGAATGATGGCTAATGGAATAGGACTCTTTCCACTGATTCCTCTGTTCGCCATTTCTTTCTTTGTCGGTAAGCTTTCTACTATCCTCCTTCCAAAGTATAAAGTAGCTTTGATGCTCTCCTATTGGAATGCCTTTTGTAGTTCTTGGACGCCTTTAAAAACCAGGATCTCTTGGTTTTTCTCTCGGGCATTTGGGTTTGTTTCAAGTTTGTTTTATTGATATAAGTTTTGTTTTCTAATTACTTCACTGGTTTCCTCGCAGAGCTTTGCAGTGGGGGAAAGGTTGGTGTTTGCTACGGTAGAAATGCTGATGATCTTCCAACACCAGACAAAGTTGCTCAGCTTATCCAGCTTCATTCAATCAAATATGTTAGAATCTATGACGCCAATATTCAGGTTCTCAAGGCCTTTGCTAACACTGGAGTTGAACTTATGATAGGAATACCTAACTCAGACTTGCTGGCCATCTCCCAGTACCAATCCAATGCTGATACCTGGCTTAAAACCAATATCCTCCCCTACTACCCCGCCACAATAATTACCTACATAACTGTGGGAGCCGAGATAACTGAAAGCCCTGTCAATGTCTCATCTCTCGTTGTTCCTGCCATGACTAATGTCAACACTGCTCTAAAGAAGGTTGGATTGCACAAAAGGATCAAGGTGTCAAGCACTCATTCGCTTGATGTGCTATTTCGGTCTTTTCCGCCGTCTGCTGGGGCTTTCGATAGCAAGTTTGCTTTCTTTCTGAAGCCTATGTTGGAATTTCTGGTGGAGAATCAGTCCCCTTTCATGATTGATCTTTATCCTTATTATGCTTATAGAGATTCCTCGGAAAATGTTTCTCTTGACTATGCGTTATTCAATCCGACGTCAGATGTCATTGATCCTAACACTGGTTTGGTCTACACCAACATGTTTGATGCACAAATGGATGCTATATACTTTGCACTCATGGCGTTGAATTTTAGGACTTTGAAGGTTATGGTTACGGAATCCGGGTGGCCTAACAAGGGCTCAGCAAAGGAAGCTGCAGCAACTTCTGATAATGCTCAGTCATACGATACCAATTTGATTCGCCATGTTATTAATGATACTGGGACTCCTGCCAAGCCAGGAGAAGAGATTGATGTTTATATATTCTCATTATTCAATGAGAATAAGAAACCGGGTTTGGAATCGGAGAGAAATTGGGGTTTGTTTTATCCTGATCAGACTAGTATATTCAGCCTTGATTGGACTGGTAAGGGTAGTGTTGATGTTGTAACTGGAGCGAACATTACTGGCTCAAATGGTACATGGTGTGTTGCTTCTAGCAACGCTTCAGAACAGGACCTGAAGAATGCATTGGACTGGGCCTGTGGTCCTGGAAATGTTGATTGTTCAGCTATTCAGCCAAGCCAGCCTTGTTTTCAGCCCGATTCTTTGACCTCTCATGCTTCTTATGCTTTTAACAGCTATTATCAGCAGAATGGAGCCACTGACATTGCTTGTAGTTTTGGTGGTGCAGGGATTAAAACTACTAAAGACCCAAGTGAGTGCTTTAGATTCTCCATGCTATTCTCACCAAGTTATCAGTTTGCTTTAAACTTTTAAATTTGGTCTCCTGAGTCTAGTCTTATTGGTTGAAGTACTAAGATGTGTCTCCATAGGCTGTGAGTTTGAGGGCCGACATTCTTGAGTTTCAGCTTTGGACCTTCCAGAAAAAAAAAACAAGGAAAAAAAAAATCAAAGTGCCATCATCCTTGTACATTTTGTTCATCCATTTCTTTATCTTCTATCAATAGTTTATATTTTCTATGATCTTTCTGTTTCAAAATCTTACCAATTTTGTTGACATTCAAAGCACATACATTGGCACCTAATGTAAATACAACACAATATGGATAAGGTTACGGGACATAGCCATAAAGTGCAGGACATGAAATATCATGGATATGATATTTTTTTTATAAATTATTAATTTAAAATGTGTAATTGAAAAAATTCATGTGTTTTTTTAATCTCAAAAAGTTATATAACGAAATATAATATCATATTTATAACCTTAAGTTTAATGAACTCTAAAACATGATATGGTTTAATTATAATTATTTTTAATATTTTATCAAGTGTATTTAACTGTTAGCAACACCTTAATATTAGCATTTATCATAAGACATATTTTTGTATCTTTTAACAATATATTAAGCACTCAAATTGCCAATAGAAAAATATAGTATATAATTTTTTAAATATAAAAAATAAGGATATTGAGCCACCACTTGTTGACCCAACACATATATAGCATCACATTCATTATCGCTACTAACACTAATACCCTCTTTAATAGAATATTCATCATTACCAACAACAACATTAAGCCTTCATCTTACTGCGTGGGGTTGACTACATAAATTGCTTTTCTCCAATGTCCTTTTAAGAGTCAAATTATCATTTAAATCTAATAAAGAAAGTCCATTTCTAGTACTTTTTAACAAAGTCTTTTTAGGTCTACCTTTATCTTTCTTAACATAAATCAAATCTAATACTTCTACTCTACTAACCGGGTCATCGGAAGACCTCCTTTTTATGTGATTAAACCATCTAAGGCGACTCTCTCTAATCTTATCTTCCACTAGAGCTACTCCAACCTTTCCATGTATATGCACGTTTCATATCCTATCTTGAAGTGTGAAGTCACTCATCCATTTGAGCATCCTCATCTTTGCAACACTTAACTTAATATTATGCTTCTCTTTTAATGGCCAACATTTTTTACCATAAAATATTACAGGTCTCACCACCATCTTATAGAATATTCACTATTATCGATAAAAAACTAATTTGCTAGGTTGGCTTATAAAAAAAATAATACATCATCATCACATGTTTAGTATGTACAAGGGTATCTCTTAATCATGTATGGTTGTGTCCTAGTTGTGTCCGACCATAATTTTAGGAAAAAAAATAGATGTAATTTTTCAGCATTTCAGATCGTGTCTGTCAGTTTTTGAGTCATGTCCATGTCCATTATGGAAACAATAGTCCTTTTAAAGCATTCCGTGTTTCATAAATATTAACTAGTGTAGTATTGAATGATATCTTCTTAGACTGGTTAACATTGTTCCAGTTGGCTTTACCATTATAAATACATCAGCAGCTCACATCTATCTTTTATTCATTTATTGTGCATATGAAGCCATTAGTAATTTGAGAGGGAAGATAAAGAAGATTCAAAATGATCTCCTCGACTACGTTACTGTAATGTTCTTAATACCTACCAGAAATGGAGGTCGTAATCACTTGCTTTGTTTGATTCAATTATGCTGGATAGTAAATGCAAAATTTCTTATGTACTCATTATTACTATAAAACAATCGTATTTATCAAACAATAGGTTAGAGCGTTGAGTTAGACTGGTCTATTGGACCGGTCCAGCCGGTCCACGCGGGATCGGCCCAGGTGTGAATGAGGCGGAACGTCTCTGCCTCCTGCTCTAGCTGCGCGAACCACAAGAGCTGATGGAGCATCTTTGGAAGGTTTTTTGTGGAAGTATAGGAGGTAAATTGAATGTAGGGACTGTTTAGAGATTTCCTTTTGAATTGTATGCATTAAATAGTTTGTTTTCCTAGGCTTTAGGGTATCTTGAATTTGGCTGAAATTTAAGATCTCTTAGATTTAGGTTTTCTTTTGGGCTCTAGCGGCATCTAGAGATTTGGGAGAGATCGATCCTCTCGAATAGAGGATCAATTGTATCTTGGTATTTTCTCTTTCTATTTCATCAAATAATACAAATTTTCTACTGTTTTCCGGATTTGTGTAGATTATTGTGGAGGATTTTCGCTGTTTTCTAAAAATTGATAAGAATCACTTGAGATCTTTAAGTGTTTCCTATTAAATTGGTATAATAGCAAGTTTTGGGACTGTTGGGGGACTGATTTTGGCAAATTTCAACGGCTGATTCTTGGTCGGGGAAGGAGAAAGTTGCTGTTTTTGTGATCCAAATCCAGATTTTTTGAATCTACAAATATCCAGATAGAGATGGCGGCCAAGAAAGTAGATGCGCTAGAAGAAAGACTTGAAGGACGAGATGAACCAAATCAAGACAACGGTGGAGGACAGGATTTCTTTCATGGAAGGACAAGTAGCCTTCTCTGGGACATGATGAAAAAAATGCTAGAAATCCACAACCAAACGGTGGCTTCTGTGGCAAAAGGGTTGGAAGGGAAGAATATGAATTCTAAAATTTGTAGGGAGGAAAATGAGGTCGAGATCGTGGAGGGAGAAAGAAGAAAATCCCAGAGGGAGGATAGAGGAGGTAGGTATGGGGAAAGACGTGTATGGAGGAGCGGAGCAAAGGGGTGCTGATTGGGAACGCCAGGAGGGACATTATGGCCGTTGAGGTGCTGAATTTGAAAGAATGAGAGGGGAATTCGAAGGTGGTTTGGGTTATGATAGGGCAAGGGAAGATCGGGAGACGTGGGGAGGGCCAAACACTTGGGAGAGGGGAAGCTATGGAGGAATAAGGGGAAATAGGGGAGATCAGAAGGCGAGGAAGCTGAAGATGCCCATATTCGAAGGGGGGATGCGTATGAATGGATTTATAAAGTGGAGAGGTACTTCACCGTTAATGGTTAACAGAGGAGGAGAAGCTGACAGCAGCATGTTTATGTTTAGAGGGGAAGGCACTATCATAGTACCATTGGAGAGATTAGAGAAGACCCATCAGGAGTTGGGAGAATTCAAGAACTGCATAATAGAATATTTCCAAATCGAGCAGGGATGAGATTTCTGTGAGCAGTTCTTTGCTCTGGTGCAGGAGGGATCTGTAGCAGACTACCGTGAACGGTTTGAGCACCTGGCCAGTAAGGTGGAGCGATTATCAGATACGGTATTAGAGGGGAACTTCATGAAGGGGCTAAAGGTAGAGATAAGAGCGACAATGAAAATTCTGATGCCTCGTGACTTGAGGGAGGCCATGAAGTTGATATAGCTGGTGGAAATCAGAAGAGTCTAGAGAAGGGAGCCAGGAGAAGCCGCTCAGAAGGCTCTTATAGGACGACAACCACTTTTCTAGCACCCAAGGGGCTTGCATCAGGCAACATTAATGAGTCCACCAGGGAGAAGCCAGTAGGAGGGAATGGGGAAGATTTCAATAGGCTGATAGAGAAGGAGATGACGGAGAAGAGGGCAAAGGGTTATGTTTCTTGTGTGATGAGAAGTATACTCCAGGGCAAAGGTGTAGGGATCGAACTCTTCAGGTTCTCTCCGTTTGTGATGACGAGGAAACTGAGGAGGGAGGTGAGAGAGATGGATGACAAGTTGCATCTGGATATGGCGGAGGTCTTCCTGAATTTAGTAGTAGGATTCATTTCGAATCATACGTTGAAGGTGAAGGGGGTAATAGCAGGCATGGAGGTGGTAGTATTGATTGATAGTGGGGCTACCCGTAATTTCATTTTCACTTAGGTCGTTAACCAATTGGGAGTGAAATTGGGGGACATCGGTTATTATGGGGTGATGATGGGTACAAGGTGGAGAAAGGTTAGGAGATATGTAGAGTGGTGTTGACGATCCAGGGGATTTAGATAAGGGAGGATTTTCTCCCACTAGAGTTAGGAAGTACTGATATCATCCTGGGGATGAAGTGGTTGCAAACCTTGGGAGAAACCAAGGACAATTGGGGAGCATTCACGTTGGAATTAATGGTGGATGGAAGAAAGGTGATTATAAAGAGAGATTCAGGACTATCCAAAGCCATGATATCACTTAAGACCATGCTTAGGAGCGTACAAGAGGTGGGGGAAGATTATCTGGTGGGACTACACAAGATGGATGTGATCAGGATGGAAAAGGAAGGGGATGTTTCTCTTTCAGTGCAGCCCTTGATTCAACAATTTGATACGATTTTTCAACCACCTCAAGGATGGTCACCTCCACAGGAACACAAGCATATCTCCACCTTGAAGACAAGGTGGATCTTTGGGTGTGGAGTATTGTTAGACTAGTCCAGCCAGTACATGCGGGATCGGCCTAGGCGCGAATGAGGCGGAATGTCTTCGCCTCCTGCTTTAGTCGCACGAACCACAGGAGCTAACGGAGCATCTTTGGAAGGTTTTTTTTAGAATGTTTAGGAGGGAAATTGAATGTCGGGACTGTTTAGAGATTTCCTTGTGAATTATATGCATTAAATAGTTTGTTTTGCTAGGTTAGGCATCTTGAATTTGGCTGAAATTTGAGATCTTTTAGATTTAGGTTTTCTGTTGGGCTCTAGCAGCATCTAGAGATTTGGGAGTGATCGATTCTCTTCTTGAATAGAGAATCAATTGTATCTTGGTATTTTCTATTTCTATTTCATCAAAAAATACAAATTTTCTATTGTTTTCTCGGTTTGTGTGGATTCTTGTGGAGGATTTTCGTTGTTTTATAAAGATTTATAGAAATTACTTGAGATCTTCAAGTGTTTCCTATCATGTTGCCACATTAACCTCGAATTTTTACCATTCAATATAGGTTGGATCAACTATTTAGACCTCGATTGTTTGAGCTTATGATGTTCGAAAAATTAGTTTGGAAAGTTCTTTTAAGGAAAATAGAATTTAAACATTGTATCTGAAAGTTGATAATGTTGTTTGAGACTTTGTTTGGGTCGACTTTCTTACTGCTTCTTAAAGCAGTTTTCTTGTACAAAAAATTTAATTTTTGTACTAGAAAGCTACTTTATGAAGCAGTAAGAAAGCCGTCCCAAATGAAGCCTGAGTAGCCTATTGTAATGTTTTTTATAAAACTCAAAAACAGGTAAGTTGGTGAGATTATATTGCTACCTTGATATTTGTGTTATCTTGAAGTGCTCAAATGACATGATCTCCGCTTTCACTTTGAAAAGATATCACTATAAGGTTTCATGTAGTGCCTTGTACTTACTATGAACTTGAGTTATCATTAGTTGCGAGTTGGAGTACATAGTTAAGTGCTTGACGCCAACTTTAGTATATGCACAAAAAACTATAGATTCCATTGCTACTATAGGTCATGGTTACAAGCTCCCCACCTATTACAACGTGAGAGTATACCTACTTAGGGATTATAAAGAGTGCAAGCTACTCATTGACAACTATAGAAAAACTTGAAAGGAAACAAGTTGTATGCTTATGGATGGACTGATTGTAGGAGTGAAATGTTAATCAATTTCCTAATATATTGCCAACATGGTGTATCTTTTTTAGAATTAATTAATGTTTCAGACATCACAAAGGATGTTATGTTCAGAAATTTAAAGAGATCATACACGCCATTTACTACTATAATAAAAAGAAGATTATATACTCAATTAAGGCAATACATCATTGCAGTAGCATATTTTCTCAATCCCCATTTCTAGTATGATTGAGAGAACTATTGTCAAAAGCCAGAAATATTATAAGATCTTGTTAAATTAATTGTAAATAATGACATTTGTTCTAAGCTCATAGTTGCAATGAATGAAGTCAGATTATTTCGTGATTGCTTAAAAAGCCATGGAAAATCAATTGCACTGACGATAGCGAAAGAAATACAACATGGTAATTCTCTTTTTAATATAAATGTGTATATACTTATACACATATGCGTACTCACTGAGCTCTCTAACTTGATAATATGCTGATGAGTGATGGAAGATGTTTGCATCAAATTATCCAAATTTGCATAAAGTAGCTATAAGAATTCTAAGACCATCATCATCTTCATCAGAATGTGAGAGAAATTAGAGTGTTTTTGAACATATACACTCAAAGAGAAGAAATTATTACAATATCAACAACTATACAATCTTGTATATGTTAAGTAATCTAAATTTAAAAATAGGTATATGTTGACCCCTAATACTAGTGTCGGTGTCGAGTTGACCGCGCAAAGTAAGTTTCAAAAGCGAAAGAGCTCGAAATCGCCCAAAAACTCACTTGACGCGTGTCGACCGAAAACCCAAAATCGTCGAGATGACCTCCGTTCGCGAAACGGATAGCGCCGATGCGTCCGGAGCAACGGAAACAGCTAAGATCGACACCCATATTAGTGGGGGTCGTCGGTCGACGAAAAATTAAATTTTGGGCGCGCAAATCGAGATGACGACTTGTGCGAGTGGCGATGCGGCGAAAAACTCAATGCTAGATAAAAAAAAATTATTTTTATTGTGCAATATAATTAAAAAATTTTAGAAAAGAGGGAGAGAAAGAGAACTTTTTAAATAAGAAAAGGATTTTTTTTAAAATAAAAAATTCCAAATATCCCTAAAATACCCCTCACTTAAACCCTCACACTCTCATATCCCCCAAACTGCCCCCTCTCTCATTTTCACGCTAAACTCACGCCTCCCTTTCCCTCACACGACTCCAAGCCGCCTCCCTCTCCCTCTTGCGATCCAAAGCCGCCGGCCTCCTTCATCCCTCCAAGCAAGGTCTCCCACCATCGCTGCCATCCGCCGTCGTCGCCTCGATTACTGCACACCCAAGGTAAAAAGCCCGACACTAGTATTTTATATTTCTATGCATGAAATAAGTACTTGTGACCGCATTTTTTAGCGGGCGAGCAAACTTAAGTACCTGCAACCGTTCTGAGCGACCGGAGAAATTCGTATGCATGAAACTTAAGTACTCGTGACCGCTTTTTTTAGCGAGCGGGGAAATTTGTTATTTATAGAAAAATTGTTTAATTAAGTACCCGTCACTGCTTTTAGGCGGGGAAAATGCTATGCTTTAAATATGTGCTCAAAGATCTCGTGACCGCTTTTATTAGCGAGCAGGGATTGGAATTACGGCCACGGTGTCACCTGACACCTACCGTGACTGCCTTTCTTGGCAGGCGGGAAAGCTTTACACCTCCGATGCAGCCCCCTACGCGGGGACGACATTGGAGTATTGCCGAAACTTTCAGCGAAACCCTTGACTTAGAAAATTTCAAAGAAAATCAAAATCCACCTAAAAGTTTTAAGTCAACAAAAAAATAATTAAGTACACGACACTCTAGGCTCCCAACACTGAAAACAAATACAAAAGGAAATTCATATCATAATATGATGCAACTTACACCAAATTCAGTTGTCACCAGCAAGTAGGAACCAAATCTTTTCCTCCTAACTCTTGACTTACGCACACCTAAACCCCGTAGCAACACTCCTCACCAAAACTCTTTGCAGAAATGAAATGTGAAAGAATGAGCTTAGCCTCCTTCATATTATAATGTTGGATTCACATTATTCGTGGGCCGCACCAGCCTAGGATACCCTTGCTACAAGACAGGGAAGGTACACCTGTGAGCCCCACCAGCTTAGGATCCTTTGCTAAAGGATGGAGAAGGTACACCTGCGGGCCCCATCTACTTAGGATCCTAAGATGTCATTTCGAGGCTCTGGCATTGGATTCCTAGAGTATTCACTAGGAGGTGAAATACGAACGTAAATACGAAAGTAAATATGAGTTTAAATACAAGTGAATACGGTTGGTAATTATATTAAAAAAAAGGGAGGGGGTAAAAGTAAAAGTAAATGTAAAAAAAAAATTTATCTTTTCTACGAGATGCTTTTGTGATCATCGTAAACACGTAGGAATCCTCGCACATCCCTGATAATTTTTTTATTAAACCCCTTGTGATAAAAAAATGTGTCCGTCACATTGCAAGTCACTGGTGCTCTAAGTAGCGTGCGCGCCAGCTGTTAAAGTTAGGCGGCTCGTACAGCCCGTGAACACATGTCTTCAAAAAGAAACAAAATAGCGCGCTCTTATGTGTCACGGGTTATTCGACCCCTAATTAAAGTAGGCACATCACCACTGAAAAGTTTGTCGCTTACGAGCAAAAGGCAGGAGATTAGTTAGTGCACTACGATCCACCTGCAGAAAGCAACGAGTAGTGCACGACAGTCTATCTGTACGAAGCAGCAAACAACTCTATTCAGAAGCTGCTACGCCACGCCACCGAATTTGCAACACTCGTACAAGCAGATATAAGGCGTACACAATCTCTCAAATGAAATATTGTGTGCATTCAAATTGCAATTACTTGCACAACTAAAATATTTTAAAATCCCCTTGCACCTACACCGTATCTTGTATGCACATAGGTACACTAAAGAGGAAAATATAATTTCAACCTGCATGGGCCTCGGTGAATATGTTATTGGTACACATGTGATGTCTAGGGATGCTGCGCGGGTCAATAAGTGAATTCTAATTCGAACTCAATCCTTCTATACGGATTAATAGGAGTTGACAAAGTTCAAACCTTCAAACGAATACCCGGTTGTGGCGACCAGTGTATTTGTTTTAATACATTCATATTAGGCATTCAAGGCCTATAATCAAGAGAATTCACAAATAAAGACATGAAGCCTACGAAACCCGATCCTCGGTCAATAGCCTGGTCGAGTTGACAAGGTTCAATCAACAAAGAGAAATGACCCAAACACCTCGATGATGGCCGTGTTGAATGTAAATCTCAACCGAAGGTGTTAATCTCTCAGATATTTCAAAATGCCCTAAAACTTCTACAAAATTCAAATTCCACAAAAATCCAAAAAAATATCAGGCTCTAAGATATTTAAATTTGAAACTAATCATCAAAACATTTAAGGCAAAATCCATCCACCCTCCGCAACAGTTTGCTAGGGTGAACAAGTTAAAAACTACTTCAGCTGATATTGAGCTAAATGCCTAGTCGAAAATATCACTAGGATTCATTCTCAAACAATCTCCTGTCAATAAGGACGCGGTACGTGTCCTCTAACCGGCAGGTTTTCCACCAAATGGCACCGCAGGATAAGGATAAATGGTTACGACCCGGGGCCCTCTGAACCAAGTGGTTTTGCCGCCAAATGGCACCACAAAATACCGGTTATGGCCAGAGCCAATACGCTTCTTAGAGGCATCAAATCCTTGAGATATGAATCAATAGAATATGATCGATAGGGCACAAAGCTCTCTGTTAGCTAAGGTGGATTCAAATTTGTCCCCTTAGGCAAATACCCACCTCAGGTCTACAAGGTTCCCTTAGACAAAGCTACCCATGGCTGCCGACAAGGATCCTTCTGTCAGGTTGCGTCGACTACCTCCTCTGAATAAGTAGACTACGGACCACGATGGCCCGGGACGACGGAACCATGGGATCTTGATCGAGTCCATCATCCATTCCCCCACCATCCGCTTTAAGTGAAAGATGGTGAAATTTCTATTTTAAATATCAAATCTTCAAACTTCCAAATATTTTCAAACCCATACCTAATACTGCTACTATATACCAAATAACACATATTTATACGTATCTGATCGACGACTAGCCTTAATCGAAAGTTCTCGCTCGTGATTGGGAGGGGTAATTAATTATAGGGGCTTGCGCCTATAGGAAACCAGAACTCAGATCATAAAGTCCTCACAAAATGAGGGCGAAATCTCTGGGTAATGTCTTATCTACAAATCCATCTGCCTTCAAAAATTTACCTCGGAACTTATCAGTTAAAACTTCCTCGCCGAATAAAAAGAAAAGCGAGCGGGAAGGCCGGGTCCGAATTTTTGGAGCCCACAGTATAATCTTACAATATATTAATAATTATGCACAAGTGTCAACTTAAAGAGTATGTACAATCTTAACCTAAAGTTATTTCTTCATTTTTTTAGATTTCAACTTAAAAAAAATATTATGATCCTTTGGACTATACGTTGTGTTGAAATGATTGATTTCTAGATACTTGAAGATGAAACAACTCTATAACTTGATTTATAGGACTTGGAAAATGAGATATGCAAAGAAGATGCAATGTTAATTGTTGAAGAACAAAACATACCATCCAATCTGCCAGGATATAGTAATTTGATAATGAAATATGATTATATCATTCAAATAAAAGAAAAAATAATGTCTTATTTTATATTTCTTATTTGTTGGAAGTAACTTGGAGAATGAAGGAGATGTAGGTGATATAATCAAGTTTCATCAATCAGATGCATTTGAGTTTGAACATTTTGGTGAAGCGAGACCTGGAGATTCCACTTATGTGGATAGATTTGATGTAGCAAATTTAGGGGATCATTGATTTTTCTCTTGTGAAATTATTGAAACTATTGAAATGAAGAAAGTGAAGCATAGTTAACTTTATCTCCTTATCATGAATATGTTTTCTTTTTATTATCAGTTGGTATAAAGTGTTAAAATCTTTCTACGATTAGTTGTCTTCAAGTGAAATATAGTATTATATTTTCTTATTTACTTTATATAATGTTATATTTTTTTATGCTTCATATTATGATTATGTTCAATTTTTGTTGTATATTTACAAATAGTTGTATCATTATTATAATATTTAAATATAATAATTATTTATCATGTCATCCAGTTCGACCCCGATCGAACTATCGAACCTACCTCTCCTTATGTTTCGTCGTCCGGTCAGATTTTCAAAGCCTTAAGCCTTCATTTAAAATATGTTCACTAACACTACAAATTGTGCTCTTAATATCTATGTATATATGTAGGATTAATAATATACAGGAACGTTCAAACAATATTTAGTTATCTCAATTAACCATTTTAATGACTCCATCTTATGATATCATTCTATAATTTTTCATGCTACAAAGAGATCTTATAAAATAATTAACAGGTACATATATTAAAATGTGGTATTTAACTTTATTGGATCGGGCCTATTGATTTAACTGGCATAATAATCATAGATGCAGATTATGTGACCAAGTAGAGGAATAAGACAAATAATTTGTAGTTACACCTATGTTAAATCTATAGCTGAGCTACAAACACAATACATAATAGAGCAATAATATTTAGTTGTACAAGTTGTTTTGCAATTTAAAATAGAGTAATCAATGCTATATCTTTAGCTACCAATATCATTTTACAGTTCTTCATGCTTAAAACAAAGTATAGTTTATCCTATTTTAAATAGTAGAAGTAGAATATTCGTTTATAATTACACATTCCGTTGAATCCTATTTTGTTCGGTGAATGATGTTGGGCTGTACTTCGGGCCACCTGTAGACTAAGAGCTTAGAGGTGAAGATGATGAAGTCAGAATGTGAGCGAAAGAGATTGAGAATATGGACCTAGACAAAATTTTTATTAAGCAAGCGAGATATATAAGAGTAATAGAAGCAAGGGCTCTGTGCTGCAGAGCTTAAGCTAAGAATGATACAATATATCTTTTCCTTTAGAAAGGGAAAAAATGATAATGATCACCATAAGAGAGGATATGTAGCTCGTAGATTGAGTCATCATCGGTAGGAAGTCAGTCTGAGGTCACCCTGTTGACGTAAGATGGGACGAGTAGTGTCTTGATGTTGTCCTAAGGTCGACTCGATTGCAAGAGATGCCTCATGGAGAAGATATGTGTTGTTAGCTTAACTGTTGACCTATCTCGCATGGGAGATTTGACTCTGGGCATAATTGATAAAGATTTGTCTGATTGAGAGAGGAACTTCTGAGGTCGCTCTCTCCAGGGGAGGGCGATTGCCTGGAGGATGTGGTCGAAGGTTGTTCGTCTTGCTCCATTGTTAAGCTCATTCTAGCTCTTGAGCGAGTCCCACAAACGGATTGTTCCGGAGAGGAGAGTTCTTTTTTTGCTCGATCCGAATGTAACCTTCAAGACACTTGCGAATAGGTGCCTACATTGGTAGTCAGGGGGTGTAAATTTAGTTCCTCGACTAATTCGACTCTTTGAATATCGAATGTCGAAAATGTCAGATAAAGGAAAAAAAAAAAATAAAAAAAAAAAAGAGCATGAGTAGATGCAAATTTACTGACCTAAATTTTTACAAAATTTAAGGCTCGTATACCCTTGGGGATCGAATGGTCCTGTCATTTGGTTTCTCTATAAATATTGATTTCTGGTGTAGTTGGTGTTTGCTTTTTCTTTCAACTTGTGAGCCTTGCTTGATTTCAACGGGATGGATGTTTCCACTCTTTTTAGTGTTTGAGCATTCAAGAAGGCTACTTATAAGAGAGCGCGAATGACATTTGGCATGAAGGCCTCAAATGTTGAAGAAATCATGTCGAGTATGGCTTTTATTGAGGGAGAGGTGCGAATGTTTGTGAATTCGATGGATTTCTCTGTTGCTTCTCTACGGAAGGTGACGCGAGCAGATGTCGGGGATCCGATTATCATTTAGGTTGATTGGTCATTTGATCCTGTTGTGGGGATGAAGAAGACTACTGTTTTGTTGTCCCAGATGTGGGAGGATGACTAGCGAATGTGATGGTCCAGGTAGTGATGGGAATTGTCCTTTTATTCCTGAGAGTTTGTGGGAGAGCATGAGTGAAGTTTCCTTGAAAGAGGTGATTGAACCCGAGCGGGATGCAGTTGCGGAGGAGATTATTGTTGCTACTAAAATGGTTATCGAAGAGTTTGTTGAGGAAAAGACTGCGGGCAAGATTCTTGAGTAGCCATCGATTTCCTTTGCATATATCTTATTCACTGACCTCGCCCTTCTTATGGAGCAAAATTTGTAGGAAGAAATTGTAGGTAGGTTGGCGGCCTTGGAGTCTATAGCCAAATCTAGAGATGCTGACGAACGAGATGTTGGCGAAGAGGGGGTTGCTACTGCTAGCAATGGCGATCAGTGGTGTAGCGATCTCGCTGAATTATCAGTTGGCAACTATGTGGAGTATTATAAACTCGATGTATCCTTAGATTTTTGGTCAAGCTTATAGTGATGTGAAGGGAGGTTTATGATCTTCCTATGATGATTGTATCTCCTTAGAACCTACTAGAACACTAAACATCTTATGTATAGGTATGCAAGAGTTTCATTCTAACATTCCTAATTGTTTCAATATTCTTCCATTGAGGCAATATATCACACTAAATTTTAACTACACATATGGTCATTTGAGCATTAAATTAATAATGAGAGATATTGAAAATATTAATTATTCATTCAAACCATAAGTGTCTACATTAATACTTGCAAATGATTATAGATTAATACTTACAAGAACCGCTCCACGGCAACGCTGAAAAAGTTGACTGCTGGGGTGCTGAATGTGCAGTTTGTTGCTTCGGTGTTGTACAGTTTGGTGCTCTGGCTTTCAAATTCCCAAGACTCTGGCGCTGCGGTGCTGATTTCTGGCGCTGCAGCATTGTGAAGCATTGCGGCTCTGACCTTTGGCTCCGCTGGGGCACTGAACTAATTGATATTTTTTTCGAGTCTCTGGCACAACAATTTCCTGATGTGGCGCCTAGGCGTTGTGGACGCTGTAGTGTTGGTAGTTGAAGCACTGCAGTGTTGGTTCAACACTTGTGAAATGTTCCTCCTTTTCCTAAAACATTTCTACACAACAACAATAAAAATAATATTTAAGTGATATTTAAGATAATAAAACAGTACAAAATTTACACTTAACATATAGGTTGGATATATCTGGGGTGAGTAAGCGACCTCGCTATGTATTTCCTCGATCCTAGGTCTTGGCAATGTTTTTGTCCT
This sequence comes from Dendrobium nobile, assembly GCA_022539455.1. Classification (NCBI taxonomy): domain Eukaryota; kingdom Viridiplantae; phylum Streptophyta; class Magnoliopsida; order Asparagales; family Orchidaceae; genus Dendrobium; species Dendrobium nobile. The sequence goes on from CM039733.1 coordinate 56,103,096, forward strand.
CTGAGGTTTTGGCAGATCGGGCACCATGTATGGATCGGTGCACCGCTGGTTGCCCTATCCTTGGTTCCTCCTTTCTCGAGAGCAGGCTCTTTCTCTGCCTTTCCCTAGGGAGGTTTCTCCTTGCGTCGATCCCATACTTAAAGCGGTTGTAGAGGATTCAATCACTCGATTGTATTCTTTAGCGTTAACATGATTGTTAGTAAGTTCCAATAGTTATGCTAACGTCTTCGGTTGTTGCAGGCCAAGTGCGCACCGGAAAGAACCTTACATCATCCCTTAGGGTAGATCTACTTGGGCGACCACTGGTTCTAGGTCTTTCACATCAAATATTTTTTTCTAGAATCTTAGTATGAAGCTTCTAGTGACTTGTCGAGTTTCTATCTCATGTTGAACAAAACTTGTGAACTTTTCGAGGGTCTCTGGGCACTAGCGAATTGTTCAACAAATATTCGCCTGAGTTCAATGAATGAGACGATCATCCCATTGGATGGGCAGGTGAACCACCTTAGTATCGAGTGTTTGAGAGTGATGAAGAAGAGATGACACTGAAAGGCATCATCGATGTCGAGGTGGGAAGTCATAGACTCAAGTCACCACATGATCAGTGGGATTAGTCTTTTCTCTATAAGTTTCAAGGTGAGGTACCCTAAACTTGGGAGGTGCCCTTCCTTTGGAGATTGATATGGGAAGGTGTTGGTTAGCCTTGGTTCGATTTCTTTGATCCGTTTGTCTGGTGGTTTGGAATTTTCATCTGCCCTGTAGGTGAACAGGGTCGGTAGTTGGATTTGAAGCATGTGCTCTTTTCAATGACTCGTGATGAGCACTGAGGTCGGCTAGTATCCTTCGGGCATGTTGACGATTCGCGACTGGTTGCTAGTGGTGGAGAGAGCATCCTAAATAGACTTCAGAAGCTGCTCTTCTATTTCTTGCAGTTCACAGCGAGTGGTGTATTCTAGGTTCATCATATTCACTATGGTCTTAGGTCGCCTGATAGATGACGATTTTCTTTCCTTCAGCCTCAGATCCATGCTCATCATACATGAAATGATGCTGAATTCTATTTTGTTCGGTGGATGATGTCAGGCCATACTTCGGGCCACCTGTGGACTAAGTTCCAGAAGGTGAAGATGATGAAGCCAAATTATGAGAGAAAGTGAGAGAATATGGACCTGGACAAAATTTATATCCGTCAAGCCAGGTACAAGAGTAATAGAATAAAGGTCTTTGTGCTACAAATTTTAGGCTAAGAATGACACAATATATCGTTTCCTCGAGAAAGGAAAGAATGCTGATAATGATTATGATCCCATCCTTTTTTTTTCTTTTTTTCTTTTTTTTGTGTGTTTACCCCCCTCCCTTTTTTTAATGGTCTTAAGGAGTTACAATGGATATTTACGGGATATAATAGTTGTTCCACCGTCTTTTATGTAGCTCGGCCGTCTGTGCGGAGTGCAATGACGATTGAGAGAGGTTCCGAGTAGGATAAACTCGCGGATTGAGTTGGCGCCTGTTTGAGGTCGTGCCATTAAGTTGAGAGTGGGGCGAGTAGTGTCTTAATGTGATCCTGAGGTCAATCTGATTGCAAGAGATGTCTCATGGTGGAGATATGTGCCGTTAGCTTAACTATTGACGTGTCTCGCATGGGTGACTTGACTCTAGCCGAGAAAGTTTTGAGTTTGCTCCCATCGGGGAGGGTCATTTCCTAGAGGACGTGGCCGAAGCTAGTCCGTCGTGCTCCAATGTCAATCTTTTTCCTAGCTCCTGAGCGAGCCCCTAGAACGGGCTATTCCGAGAGAGGAGAGGGTTCTCCTTTCACTCAACCCTAATGTAATCTACAAAGCACCAATGAAGAGGTATATGCACAGATAGTCATGGGTGACCTAAATAAAAATATGTGCAAGGAAAAGAATTAAACAAATAATTTCTTCAAACCGTCAGCTCCAAAGTTTGAAGGGGAAAGCTGAGGGAGAGCACCATCGGTGTGTCAACACGGTTGAGGCTGTCATGGAGAGGTGCAGCAGGCTTCCCCGTACTTGAGACATAAGGATCCTCGTTGAGGCCTTTGGTGAAAGGCAAGGCAAGGTTATTATTGGGGAGGTCCTCGAGTCAAGCTGGACACAGTGAAGACATGCTTGGAGATCGTGAGGATTTACGGGTATTTCTGACTTTCTTTTTTTTTTTAAACTATCCATTTGGGTAATTCTAATCTATGAAGTTATTCCAGAGTTGCAACTAACCAACATATGTTTTTTTATTTGTTCGCCTATTTTAATAGTTGCATGGGCCTGTTCTCGAAGATTATCTTACCTATGGAGATTTTTGATATGCTCTGCATAATTTGACGAAGACTAACAAGTTGATTCTTGCAGGCTATGATAAATGCAGTTATGCAACCTCAGGGTATGCTTACAATTCTCATGACTTCATTCTTTAAAGATTGCATTTCCTTTTTTTTTTTTTTTAATAAAATGTTACATATAAATAAATAATCTCGAAATTTCATGTGATTACAGGAAAGTTAACGGCACAAACTCTACTGGGCCCATATCCATTCCATCCACAGTACAGAGCTTCGCCCCCACATTCACTAACAGATTGTCTGTGTTTTTCTTTGTTAGTATTGCATCTTATATCCTTTGAGCTTATTGGTTTCATGGCAATGAATTTGTAGGGAGTTATGATATCTGTTCAGGCAATGGAATTGTGTTAAATGTTTTGCCCATATGTGTGCTTTCTTCTTGGTCTCTGTTCGGAAATTTATTGAGAATTTTGTAGTTTAGCTAATGGTCTAGGTTTTGAAATTTTAGCTGAAGTATTTTGCTTTTAACGGTTACATTGCTTATAGGATGAATGCCTGCCTATCTTGTTAATTGGTGGAACATTGCAGAATTAAATTAAAAAAAGTCTTATATATATATTAATGGGTGGATATTCGTCAACTTAAAAGCTTGAGTAGATAGAGGCCAATTCTATTATATCAGGAATTAAATTTTTTTGTTTTATGTGAAATTATTCTTCAATATCATGTGTATCTAAACAATCTTTGCTTTATGTTGCTTATATTGAGTCTAAATAATTCTATAAAAAATTTAACACTTCACACAGCCTTCAAGATGAGGATTTAGTAAATTGACTCACTGGGATAAAGCTTGTAATGTTGATGATGGCTGAGGTAACTTATAGTTATTATTGGATTCCTAAGAAGCCCCTTATATAAAAAGATTAACCGGTAAAGTGTTTGGGATTTTGTTTGGTGTAAGCAAGGTTATGAAGATTAGATCGGGCAATAAATTGGAAGGAGAGGTTCATGATTTGACTGGTCGAACTGGGGTCGAATTGGATAATGTAATGAATAATAATATTATTAAATAAAATAAAATAAATATTAAATTTTCCTCTAATACTTTCATTCTACATTATATTTTTATAGCCCCTAATTCAAATGACATAAACATGACATCAATTAAGTTTATAAAATATAAACAAATAACACATAATATAAGTATCGTCTTAAATAAGTCAATAAAACATAAACAAATACATAATTTTTGGCATCAAACAAAATTTTCACAATTTCATATTAAGTCAAGATTGATTTGCTAAGACTTCAAAGAAAAATAGAGAACAAGTTTCCACTGTGATCTCTCAGCTAAAACCATAAAAAGCTAAAATCATGATGTTTGCACAGGTTGCCTCATGAAGCTTATTCGTTATTTCTATGCCATTATAGCAAGGAAGAGGTAGAAAGAAATAATAAACAAAGTAGAATACCTAAACCATATCGATACTATTTGGAGAACAAATGAAAGCATAAATGTGTAAAAAATTACTCAAAAATATAGAAATTCAAGAACTTGCGTCGTGATCTAGCTATATCCGAGCTCGACGGGTCAGGTAGGCTGCCAAATGTGACTTCTTCCCCAACTTAACTGGCACGGTCGTCGTGGAGTCGCGTATTGGAGCAGTGTATGGTGTTCGCCGGTGGCTGGGAGGTCGGACGAGAACTTTTGGATGGACTGAGAGAGAAGAAATAGAAGTGTCGCGTATGGAGTTCAGAGTCGTCGTGTATTGTGTATGCTAGGGCAGAAGAACGACTAATACCGATACCTAATGTATATACACCGTTCGATCGCAGATCAACGACTCAAATTAGAGATTTTACGAACCTGTCGGTTCTTCCTAAACCTCTCGGTTCGGTGGTTACCCTGTTCAACAGGGTTTTCAAGCAGTTTTTACCTGGTTTTTACATCAGTCGATTTCTTCTTCTAACCAAATCGCCCGCCGAACCGATTCGTGGTTAAACTGGTCGAACCGGCCGATCTGATCTGATTTTGAAAACCTTGGGTCTAAGAGCTTGTATTGCAGTCAAAAGAGGTAATTATATGTAAGTATTATTGCACACTCAAATATATCTTCTTAGATATTTAATAGGTAGCTTGCAATTTATAAAGGGTAAACTCTTATCTTGTGAACTTTGCCATTGATGAACTATGGCTAACAATACCTAACTCGGCAAAGCTATCTATCGGGAGCCACTTTTTAGGGAAGTATAATGGTTTACACGTGATCCCTTAGGTTTGGCAAACTCCTACCTATTGTAAGGAGTATACTTCCAAAACAACTCGTTGTCATCCTGGGCTGCAAGTCATCGATGGACCCCATTTTATTAAGCTGTAAGGGAAGGATCATCCCAATACTCAAGTTAGCCACCTCACACTCAGTAGGACATAGAGTTCACTACCATGCAAGTTAAGCATACTTGACCCCACATCTTTTTAGGGACTCCATCCAAATAGTCGTCAGCATCGCCAAATGACATGAACAAATCTTTTTATCAGACCGACTAGCAGACTCCCCTTCATCTAGTCGCCATAAAACTCAACTCAAGGAAACTCTCCTTAAGTTTGAGGAGTTGGATTAGAGAATAATGGCCTATCCTAGTGTCTATTGGAGCATGCCATTTGTCTAAGGCCGTTTGTCTTGGGAGTTTATATTTGGTGTAGCATTTTTTGTTGTCATTTTGAAGTAACAAAAAAGGGAGAAGATATATATTTTGGATCTTTGGGCACTTTCTAGATATACTATTGAGCTAATTAAATTCTTATCCTTATTTTTTTTCCTTTCATTTCTTACTCATCGTAGATTCTTGCATCCTATTCCCCTAAGCTTGTCTGCTAGTAAGGCTGGGTGTCACCCATGAATAACTTTGAATTTAACATCCTAAAAGGTGCAGTAAGCATAGATCGATGCTAGCGGGTAGAAGATCAGTACAACCTGATGAACAAGCTAAATCCTGAATGATTTGTAAACATAAAAAATCTAAACTAAGCTTATTGTGCACTTGTGGAGATGGAGGAAAGGTTGATGAAGATTATGAAAGATGCCTTGGTAGGGCTAGCAAGTCTTGCTCCTTTGGCAAGCATCCCTGAGAGATCTTTTGACTAGGTTGTTCACCATCGGTGGCCGGAGAGCAGAGCACTGTTGCAATCTAGGATCCCGATATTTTTATTTTGATGATAAAAAAAAATATTTATTGCTACTTTATTTATCTTATTAGTTGTAATTTTTATTTACTTTTGTGCACACTAACATTTCTGGTACATCATACACCATGCAATGTAGATACAAGGCTCAAGACTATGTAGAATAAGATTATGTTTAAAGAAGTCTATAATTTTCAAATTTTTTATATATTTCTAGAGTCAAAGTCATGTAAGGGTGTATGCTAGCTTAGCGATCATGTACACACACACACACGGGATAGTGAAAACATGAATTTTAGATTTTTCTGAAGTTCATTTGTACAACCCAGATCATACTGCACAATAAGTTATTCAAAAAATCAATTAAAATGGCTACGTGACTAATTAAAACTCTTTGAATAAAATGTACTATATGAACTCGATTGTATATGATGACCAGTTTAAATTAAAACCCTAGTCGTTGTTAATAAACCAGGCAATATTTTGAAATTTAAAAGTAGAACTAATTGTACTGTACAATTACAATCATACTAGATGATGTAGTTCAATTTTACCAAATTTAATCTTGTAATTAAGCAATCGAATATAAATTAATTGAAATTTTATATCATACTGTACAGTGTCCTTATTCGTACAGTGCGACCAGATTAGCTACCGGGGCGATATTTAACAGCGACCCATCATATGGAAAGTCCTATTCAATAAAACTTATCATATTGTATGACCCTTGATATCGTACTGGATTATCAAGTCAAATATTTGAACTAACCGTACAAACCCTTGATCATCGTACAACACTAACATATTGCATTGAACTAATCGTACTGTATGATCTATGATCACACTGTACAGACATAGTCAACTAACTTAAATTTTAGTGTTATTTTGGGCCTTTGTTTAAATATCATCCCTAATCCGTCTTAGGGAATATTTTGCCACTTTTTTTTGAGAGAGAGCATATGAGAGAAGAGTTTGAAGAGCACACCATGGATATTTTGAAAAAGGAGTTTTCTAATTTGAAAGTTGAGCATGATATTATAGTTAGGGAGCATGAGAGTCTAAAAGCTAAACATTCTACTTTAGATAATGAACATGCTTATTTGCTAGATGAATTAAACAAGAAACATATCAAACTAACTAAATTGCATACATCCTTGAAATCTGAGCATGTTTAACTAGAATAGGCATTTAAAGAACTACAAACACTGACAACAAAACTAGACACTAGTGGGCATGCATTATAGTTTGAGGTTAAAAGCTATAAAAGTGTTAATGAACATTAAAAAAAGAAAGTATTGGCACTTATAAATAATGAATCAATGCATGTGTTAACACACAAGCCTCAACTTGCACTAGCATAATAGGCACCCATTAGGGGACATCATGCATTATCTCATATCTCTAGGAAGAGGCATAATACCTTGCATAGATTAGTGAAGCTATTCCTTAGGGTTTGGTGTCACTCATATGGAATTGTAGGACACATAGCCTGCACTTGAACTATACATCATAAAACATGTCTTATGTGGAGGCCTAAATAATTTGCATCCCAACATATCATGTATTTTAATCATTCATTAAAACATAAGGTGAAACTCAAACTTACATAGGTTCCCCAATCTAACCAAGTTCTTGTATGGATGCTCTCTCAAAAGACATAGTGAGAGCATGTGGTACCTAGATAGCGAATGTTCAAGACATATGATGGAAGACATGAAGCAATTCATCACGTTGGAGGCCAGGGTAGGAGGCTAGATAATACTTGTGTGATAACACTACAAGGAAAGTGGTAGGCTCAGGTTCTATTGAAACTTCAAAAACTTTTTCATTGATAATGTTCTTTTAGTTGATGGATTAAAATAGAATTTGCTTTGTGTTAGTCAGCTTTGTGATAAGGATCTTTGACATAACATTTTTATCTACAAAATACCTGATTAGTTTGAATGAAAAAATTATTTTATACATGCTTGATTTTTCTTATTTTGATAATTCAAATACTATGTTTTAAAACTATTGTTGATGAACAATGACTATGGCTTATGTGACTATGCCGTGCAAGCATGGAAACTCTTAGGAAAATAACTCAGAAAGCATATTTAGAGACTTACATAACTTAGATTTTTCTAAGGACCCCCTTTGTGATACCTATAAATTAGAAAAATAATTTAATTCCTCTTTTCACTCCATTAAGGACATAATCACCACTAGACCACTAAAAATCTTACATATGGATTTGTTTAGTTTAATTAGTACAACAACTTAGGTGAAAAAACTTTTGGATATGTGATTGCTGATGATTACTCTAGATTTACCTGTGTTAGATTTTTAGGTCATAAAAGTGAGTCATTTAAGGAATTTAAAGTGTTGTCCACTTGGATACAAAGGAAGCTAGGGCTTATGATTTTCACAATCCATAATGATCATGGTAGAGAATTTGAAAATGAGATATTTGAATCTTTCTATAAATAGTTTGGAATTGAACATAATTTCTTTTCCCCTAGAACCCCTTAACAAAATGGGATAGCTAAAAGAAAGAATATAACATTAGTAAAATCTATTAAAGCAATATTAGTTGAATATTCTCTCTCTAGGTTTTTTTGGGTAGAATCAATGAATACTACTTATTATATTTTGAACAGGGTGAATATTAAATCAAAATTAAATAAGACACCTTATGAGTTGCTTAAGTGTAGAATGCCCAATCTCTCACATCTTCATGTCTTTGAATTTAAATGCTTTATCCTTATCAATGAAAAATATCTTCTATGTGAAAGTTTGTTAGGGATGTTAAGCCCTATAGAACTGGCCGAAGGCTAACCAAGAGGGGGGTGAATTGGTATTTAAAAAATTTCTCTAAGCAAAATACGAATACAAACCAAATCACCACAAAAAAAATAAGTGCAGAAGATAATAAATGTGGAAGCAGTAAAAAATAAGAACACAAGGGTTTATAGTGGTTCGGTCAAATCGACCTACTCCACTCCCCGGAGGCGCCCTCTGAGTATTGCACTACAATCGTGACTCTCCTTTAGCCCCCACAGCTAGGCAGAGAAACCTTTACAAACACCTCTTTTCACCACACCCGGCAAGGCAGAGAACCTTCCTCCTTTTGCTTCCTCCTGAAGCAGGCAGAGAACCTCGATCACTTGCTGGAACTTACCTCTCCCAACCCTTCCAAGGACAAGAGACTCTAGGGAAGAAGAAGTGGAACAATGCTTGGACTAACCCTTATGAATCCCCTCACAAGCTCCCCCTCACAAGATCCTCTCTCTCTCTCTCCCTCTCTCTCTCTCTCCTTTAGGTTTTCTCAGGTCATGACAGCAGCCAAGGATGTTCAAAAACGTTGAACAAGAGCTCTTAAATAGAAGAGCTTCGAAGGAGCTCATTAATTGCAAGTTGCTGACTATATCGTCCAGGATGATATAGAAATCGTCCTGGCCGATCAGTACAAATCCCATGAGATCGTCCAGAGCATCGCCCTGAATGCAAACTGGACGATTAAAAATTGGCTTGATCGTCCAGAACGATCTCATGATCATCCCAGCCGATCAGTTCAAATCAGAGAAAAATCGTTCAGAGCATCGCCCTGCATTCAAGCTGTCCGATCCCGATCGTCCAGTACATCACCCTGAATTTGTGATGGCCGATATTTATCGTCCAGGAGTAACTAAGGATTTTAGAATAGATCGTCCAGGACGATCTTGCGATCATCCAGGACGATATGATCGTATCAATCATCCTTAATTACCTCCTTGATTGTCTGCTCAATTAAGGCATAATTGTGAATATCATCCAGGCCGATCAGAGATCGTCCTGGCCGATTACCAAAAGTACATAATACCTTAATTATTTATGGCAGCAAATTCTTTCTTTTTTGAGCCTATCGTCCTAGCCGATACAAGTATCGTCCAGGCCAATTGGCTAATGACGGCTGCCTTAATTAAGAATCCCTGATTAGATTTTCTATTTTAAGCCCGGTCGTCCAGGACGATGTAAATATCGTCCTGGTCGATTTGAGTAAAAACAGAAATTCTAAGTCTCTCAAGTGTGTGTGTGTGTAGGTTACTTTGCATCAGTCACATCAAAGATTACAATTGACTCAAGAAGAGAAAAAATAAAATTACAGACTGACTCAACCCTAATCTACCCATTCTTGAGCTGGCTCTATTTTTTTCTTCCGATTTTTTATTCCTGAAACGTCTATAGTAAAAGATAGTCCAAGACAAGTAAGAGTGTTTGCCAATCATCAAAACATAGTTCATAGACTTGAATTTGCAACACTATGAAAGTTTGATCCTAAATCTAATGAAGAAGTTTTTTAAGGCTATTCCTCTGTAGGTAAAGCATATAGGATCTTTAATAAGAGGAGCTTAGTTGTAGAGGAGTTCATTCATGTTATGTTTGATGAATTTGATAAATCTTATGAGCCTAGGTTAAAAGAAGATGAAGAGATAGAGGTTACCTAAGGAGTAGAGCCTATTGACCTAAGTGATAGAGAATAACCTTAGGAGCCATTACCTAAAGAATGGAGATGCTCATATAGTCATCCTAGGGAACTCATCCTAGGAGGTCCTGTAGTAGGAGTTAGAACTAGGCATGGATTTAGAAAGGAGGTTAGTTATTCTTCATTTATCTATATGGTAGAACCCACAAGTATAGTCCATACATTATTTGATAAATTCTGGATCCTAGTTATACATGAAGAGTTAAATAAATTTATTGATGTTTGGTAGTTGGTTAGTAGACCTAAGAATCATAATGTAGTAGGTACCAAGTGGTTTTTCAAAAATAAGATGAATGATTCTAGAGTAGTGGTTAGGAATAAGGCTAAGTTAGTAGCTAAGTCGTACAAATAAAGGAATTGATTTTGAGGAGACCTTTGCCCCTGTAGCTAGATTATAAGCAATCAGAGTACTAATAGCTTTTGCATTTTTTAAAAGTTATACCATATGGATGTTAAATGTATTTTCTTAAAGGGGATTATTAAGGAAGATGCCTATGTATAGCAAGCCCCTGAATTTAAAAATTAAACTTTTCCCAACCATGTGTACCAATTAAAAAAGGCTTTATATGGGTTGAAGCATGCATCTAGGGCATGGTATGAAAGGTTTAGTATATTTCTCCAAGATAGATCATTTATTAAGAGTAGTGTAGATATCACCCTATTTCTTAGAAAATTATGATATGATTTACTCATTATTTAAATATATGTGGATGATAAATTATTTGGATCAACAAATCAACATCTTTATAATTATTTTTTAAAAATTAAGTACATAGTTTGAGATGAGTATGATGGGAGAGCTGATATATTTTCTTGGATTTAGTGCTAAGAAAAGGGTTGATTGCACCTTTCTCAATCATAGCAAATTTATTAAAGAAATTCTAAAGAAATATGATATGGAAGGTGCTAAGGTATATATCACACCCATGGTCTCTACCAGTCAATTAGACAAAGATGTAAATGGAATATTAGTAAATCAGTAAAAGTATAGAGGGATAATAGGACCACTTCTATACTTGTCAACTAGCAGAACATATATAATATTTATTGTTTATCTATGTGTTAGATTCCAAGCAAATCCAAAAGAATCTCATATGACAATAGCTAAAAGAACTCTTATATATCTTATGGGCACCCAAAACGTAGGTATCATATATCCCAGGCATATCTTTATTTAAAATTATAGGATATTCAGACTAAGACTTTGTAGGGTATATAATAGATAGAAAAAGTACTTCTATCACTTGTCAATTTATAGGGCAATCATTAGTTTGTTGGCCTAACAGAAAGTAAAATTCAATAGCCATATACACCACTGAGGAAACATACATACCTATAGGAAGCTATATTACTCAAGTCCTATAGCTAAAGCAAAGAATCCTTCACCTTGGACTATCTATAAGAAATATAACAATCATGTATGATAACACTAGTGCAATATGCATTTTCAAAATTCTAATTCAATGATCCCGCACTAATCATATAGTCATCAAAGATCATTTAATCAGAGATTGTATAGCCAAGGGAGATATTGCACTACTCATGTAGTAACTGAGAATTAATTTACAAACATTTTCACCAAAGACCTAAATTATGACAGCTTTAGCATATTAAGGGTTAGATTAGGTGTCATTGATATTCATGCTTGATTTGAGGTAGAAGTGTAATCAACATGTGTTGTGTTTCTATGTATGTTATGTTTCTTGATTGTTTTCTTTTTGTCTTTTGCTTATTTTTCTATCTTCTATTTGTCTTTTTTGTTTGGTTCTCTCTTCTTTTTGGTGATGTAAAAAGGGGAATTGGTTGTCCTTATTTGATTGATTTACTTAGTTCAGTTTTTATTTATCTTGTTCTTGTGTTGCTTTATTGTTCTTGAATTTAAAAATAAAAAAAGTATTGTCCTCTAATCTTAAATTAATTCACTTAGTGTGGGAAAGATTAGGAGAAAATACAACTAACTAAAAAATCCATCCAACAATATTCACCATCATAAAAGAGGAAGAAATTATTGCAATCTGGAATTCCAAACTTATGATTTTAATGAAGCAAAATATTATTGATAGCTAATTTATTTCTTTTAGTACATATATTGCATATTTATTTTTGTTCAAACTAATATTTCAGGTATATCATACATTATACAATGAAGATACAAGGCTCAAGACTGGGTAGAATAAGATGATGTTTGCATGTTTCTGTAATTTTCTTTTCTTTTTTATATATTTCTTGAATCAAAGTTATGTAAGGGTGTATGCTACCTTAGTGGTGTGTACACACACAGGATTATGAAAATATGAATTTCAATTTTTTTGATATTCATACTGTATGATCTAGATCATATCGTATAATCAATTGTTTAAAAAAATTAATTAAAATGGCTAAGTGACTAATTAAAACTCTTTTAACTAATCATATTGTACAAACCCAATTATATAGAATAATCAGTTTAAAATTAAAACCCTTGTCGATAATCATAAATTAGTTAATATTTTAAAATTTTAAAATAAAACTATTTATATTGTACGACTACGATCATAGGGGATGATGTAGTTTAATTTTACCTATTTTAATTCTAAAATTATGCAATTAAATCTTGATTAATTGAAATTTTATATCATTTTATTTGATGTTCTAATTTGTACAATATGACCTGATTAGCTCCAAGGATGATATTTAACCATAAGCCATCATACGCGGCAAAAATCATATTAGATTGAACTCATCTTAATGTACAACCATTGACATCATATTGGATAATCAGTTCAAATATTTGATTTAATCATACAAACCCTTTATCATCATATAGTACTAACATGATACATTGAACTAATCGTACTATATAAATAAAGTTAGCAAACTTGAACTTTAGGGTTTTTTTGGCCTTTGTTTAAATATCATCCCTAAACTATCATAGTGAAGTTTTTACCATTTTTTATAAGAGAGAGCTTCTATTATAAGAGTTTTAAGAGGGATCATTACTTTGAGAGAGAGAGAGAGAGAGAGAGAGAGAGAGAGAGAGAGAGATGTGAGGACCTGAGGGAGAAAATTCTTATGGGAACAATAGAGTGTGTGAGTGGAGTTTCTACACATTTTCTCGATGACTTTACCTTCTTCCTCCAAGGTCAATGTCTTTGCTTAAGGGGAACTTCGAGAAGAGTCTCATCGTGGTAAGGACCGGACTTCTCCACCACAATGAGGAGGTAAAAGGGATTCGACTACTTTGCCATACCTAGGAGGTGAAAAGGATTTGACTACTCCATTGCACCAATGAGGTGAAAGGGTTTTGACAACGCTGTCATATTGAGAAGGTGAAAGGGATTTAGCTTCTCCACCACATAGTGGAGGGGGAAGTGATTTGTAAGGGCTTCTTGATATTGCTAGGGGGGCAAAAGGAGAGTACTAAGCTTTTAGTGCATTTTGTGGAGTGGGGGACACTGGGGGTTGGACGTTGGTAAAGGTTGACCAAACTACTATAAATCTCATGGGTGCTCATTCTTTGTTCTTTGATTTTACTTTTCTATACTTTATTTCTTGCATTTTACTTATTGCTAAATCTATATTTTGTGAGCTTCAGTTTGCATTAGAAGTATATTTTGATTTTGGCCAAAAGAGAATAACAAAAAAATCAGAAATAAAAAATGACAAAAATATTTTTCTTTGCAAGTTTTGTTTCATAAAAATCAATATAAAATATTTATGAGATTAGTGTTGTCATATTATTTTTTCACTAAATCAGAATCTTTCAAAAAGGAAATTTTTTGAAGGATTTTTTTAAAACATCAATTCACACCCTCTTTTGGTGTGCACTTGTAGTTCAAGTTGGTCTAACAACACACATTTAAACTTGTAAGCACTAATCTTGATGCTCATTCTAAATCCCCCTCTCATCATGATGAGTGATGAAAAATATAGCCCGCTCCCCTGTTGCATGTAATGGTTAAGCCTGAATTGATAATGATTTTTCTAAGAATACAACAAAGATGAAGTCACCTCTAAAATTCAAGGTGCATCATATATAGTACTGAACTAACCCAATAAACTTGTGGAGCCTTTTGAGTCCATGATGTAATTGATGGACATTAATGGAACTTAGAATTTCTGGATGTTCTTCATGACTCTTAAGGAGTCAATAGTCAGATGGCCACTCGCTTGCCTGAATGTGTGTTCACTTCTTTGTAAAGTTCAGAAGAATATTTGTAACCAAATTCATGAATGCCTAAAAACCCCAGAAGAGCTCTTAGGCTCTATTTAAAATACGGTATGGACCCATCGAGCCACTAAGAAGTGTCATTACATGGTTCCAAAGGGAAATGCTCAAGGTGAAAGAATTAGAATCTACCATTGCCTAAGTTTCTTTAACATAGGGATTAAGAAAGGCCCATTCCATTATTCATCTAGCTTATAATAGTGAGGAATGTTGGCAAAGTTACTGAATCTTTCCTATAGCCACGCCAATGTTGAGGAGTTCAACCAAGTTGTCAAGTCTTTATTGTCCAATTACCCTTGAGAACTCATTGCTAAAAGAAATTGGCCACATGGTAAGCGCCTCTATAGGCTAGATTGCTCAAGTTTGCTAAACAACTCTTATTAAGGGTGGATGAGCTCCCTTGCATCACTCTCCCTTATTAAAAGAATGCATGCACCGTATCCTTAATTACCTTATAATTACCCTTCTATAGTATCAGTGGCCAAGGAAATTTAGAATAAGGAAAATTTTTAAGTGCCTAATGGCCATGAAGGTAAGTGGAAATTGAAAGCTTGTGAGGTTATGAAACCCTAAAGAACTAGTCCCGAGGCTAGTGAAGAGGGTGGGGGGGGGGGGGGGGGGGGGGGGGGGGGGTGAATTGGTGATTTAAAAAAACCTTCTTTAAAGACAAAGAAGAATCTCCCTTTTTAAAGCTTTTTTTAATATCTAAAAAATATATAATTTTATCTCTCAATGCGGAAACAAAGTAATTTCACAAGAATAAAAAATAAAGAGATTTTACCCACACATTTATAACAAAAATAAATATAGAAAATATAGTGTGGAAAAATAAAATCAAGAACAAACACACTAGAGATTTATAGTAATTTGGTCAACCTGACCTCCCATTACTGGTATTGCACAAAACTCTTTAGTGGCTCTCCTTTAGCCCCCACAGTTAAACGGATAAGCCCTTATAAAAATTTTCAACCAACTCGGTGCGGTAGAGGACCATACTCCTTTCATAAGCTGAGAAACTTGACTACTTTTCACCCTCCTAGTGAAGTAGAGAACCTTCACTCTTTTTTACACTCCTGATGAGGTAAAGAACCTAGAATCACTTTCACCTTTCTCAGTGCAGCAGAGTAGCCGGGTCCTTTGACAAGAAAGAGATCTTTTTCTTCCCAAAACTTCCCTCAAGACAAAACTTGAATCTGATGGTACTAAGATGTAAGCTTACCATAACAATATTGTTAAACCCCCTTCACACTCACTTGAAAACCATAAGGATCTTCTCCCTTTCATACTCCACCCTTTCCTCTCTCTCTTTTAAGGCTCTCTCTTTAAGTTTTCTCTAGAAGAACAAAAACTCAATGCATGCCAAAGACACTTATAATGTCTTTGGAGAAAGCTTAAATAGAGGGCTTTAAAAACCCTAAAAAATCCATTCTTCCATTATAGATTATATAGTACGATTGCAGGATCGTCCAATATGATGTGTAGAATTTGACTTGATAGTCTTGTACGATCAAAAGATAGTCTAGTGTGATTAGTACAAATTTGTACTAATTGTTTAATATGATATTGGGGATCAACCTAAATGATTCAATGAATAATTATGAAATTTCTTCTAAGATGATCAAGTATTGTACCATGTATCTCTCTCGGGTCATCCAATATGATCTTTACTAATCATCCTAGATGATCGGATTGAAAAAATTAACCATAATTAGTCTCATAATCATATGATCAATTTATAGATGATTGTCATAGATCGTCTAATATGATCCTGAATGATTAGAACAAAATATGAAATTTAAAATCTTGCATAAATTATGATTGGTAGCTATTTTTATGATCATAACTAATCATCCTGAATGATCTAAATTATCCAGTATGATTAGCTAGATGAGTTGATTGTATAGTACGATATAAACTATATAGTATAATTAGTTCAAAATTTGAACTTCTTGAGTGTGTGTGTGCATGGTCACCATGCTAGCATACATCCTTATAGGGCTTGATTCAAGAAATAAAAAATAAATCAATGAATATTATAAAATTCTTTACAGCATATTGTATTCTACCTAAGCTTGAGCCTTGAATCTTTATTGGATGGTACATGGTGTTCCTGAAATATTAGCACACACACAAACAAATATATATTGCAAATACAAGTAGACATAATGATGTGAGGCACACTGTTTGTTATCATAAAGAATATAAACTCATGAGCTCAAGTTGCAACAGACACATTAAGGATACATTAAGGTATTGCACCTTCTACAAAGATCACAGTCATGATACTAAGGAGTGATTCCATCTACGTGTATTGGTTGAAGATTTTATTAAGGCTAGGAAGATAAAGGAGTTAGTACTTACTAACAATTGCCCATGAGAGACTCGATATAAAGCAGTTAGAAAGAGTCCAACTTACTCACTCCATTCGCATTAATGTAATAGTGCTCTCCATCATGGGATGAAGATGAGTTGGGTCTTACCTGGAGGGTAAGAATCATCAGGTAGGTGAAGTCAACTCAAAATCAACTTCATGAACACAAATTATAAACATTACCCCAATCACTTTATGTGAAGTAAATATGCCCTCTAGATGTAATCTTTACAACTATATAATGGTCATTAACTGCTAGATCAATAATATATTGATTTATACATGGAGTTTTATCAATATCATTTTTATATCTTTTTTTGATAAAATGAATATTTTTGCCTCTTAGCTCACCCTTATTGCAAGCCCCTTAGATAGTTTCTTAGGTGAGTGTAGAGAAATAATACTTGTCCTATCAGTCATCAAGGGTAAAGGTGATTGGCAATACATGATAATGATAGACTTCATGATCATTGATGCCTTAGTCACATACAAAACCATCTTTGAGAGGTCTTGATGTGGGTTGTGGAGTGCAATTTTAAATTATAAAAATGTCCAAGTCTCTATCTCCCCTAAGAAATACTTAGGTTTCCTTTGATATATAAAAAATAATAAACCCCACTTAATATACATAAGTATACATGTCAAATAAAGTAGTAAAGTGATAGAGTAGAGTGTTGAACCCACAAGAAAGTATGCTTTTCAACTATCAACTTCTACTATTTACTCTAATTACAATATTATCCTATTGAAATAAAATTATTAGTTATAGAGATTCAATCACTGAATAAAAATAGTAGAATAATAGATACAATATTTAAATAAAGTGTTTTAGATTGATGAATATAAATTGCATATCATTCCTAATGAAATTCTTATTTTTAATGTGATTTAGAGCATATGCAACCCTAGATCTCTAACGAGCTTATAGGGGTAAAAATAATATCTACTTACCTCCTACAGTTATATCATCTTCTTAAGATTCTATCATATTTTACATCCTATATCTAGGTATGCAAACATACTATTTTAATATTCTTGATTGTTCTTTCATTCCTCCATTGACGTTATATATCATAGTAGATTTTAACTACACATATGACCACTATGTGTATTAAATAAAGAGCAAGATAATATCATTTCACTTTTAGAGCACAAGAATCTTCATTAGTACTTAATATATTTTTTACATCATCAATAAAAAACTAGAGAATTTGGCAGACATGAAAGAAAATAAGAAAACACTTTTTCATTGAAATCATAGAAGAACGAAAATATAAGTGAATAATATCACCATGAATAATGAATGTGTCTATTATACACTTCTTTCTCCTTAATATGTTGAGTTGCTTTAACAAACATTGACTAAATAATCTAATGAATGTATCTAAGACTTTCCTAATCTCTCTTAGATTTGAATCTAAGAGAGATCTAAAGAAGTACTCTAAAAATTATTGAAATTATACAAGTGATTGAACTGCCTTGAAAACATAATACAATGACTATTTATAGGAAAACATAAAATAGGTAATTGGCACTGCTGTGTGTTGACCCCTACAACTCAAACTACACGCAAGGGGAGCCAAACCAGCAAATTTGGCAATGCACATTTTAACGGAATTCATCACTTGAAGGGTCAAACAACCTCTAATTGTCAAATGGACAGTGGCAGTACAATCAAGACATCAAATTCTATTAGGTTGAGGCCTCTCACAATCGAGCCGAATGAGATCGGTCAAAAGGGATGACCGACACCAGAAATTAAAGCACGAGGCCGATCAAACAACGTCGCATCGACGAACATATTTCGTCGTTACATTCAGAATGTTGCAAACCTATGAAAACTACATCTTGTTTATTCACTTTAAAGCATCCAAAATGGTGGCACGGATCACGATGCAACAATACAAATTTTGAGGAAAATTAACCTTGTCGCTATCCAAATGATGTCCGTTCGCAAAATAAATTTTGCCATTGCAACCAAAATATCGCAAATACCCAAAAACCACATTTTCTATTTTTAATTTGGATCATCCAAATTAGTGACATGAATTTTGAGGAAAATTGACCTCGCCGCTATCCAAATGATGTCTGTTTGAGAAATGGATTTTGCCATTGTGACTGGAATATTGCAAATACACATGAACTACACTTTCTATATTCAATTTAAAGCATCTGGATTGGTAGCACTACTTTTGAGATAAAACATGCATATCGAGGAGAATAAGCCTCAACATTAACAAATAAAGTCTGATCGTGAAACATACTTTGGCACTGTGTTCAGAACATCCCAAATACTTAGGAATGATAGCAAAATTGTGCAAATTAAAACATGCAAGGAGATCGACACGCATCCCGAGGCATAGTGTGAATTTCAAAGAAAAGTTTGCTCGGCGCTATTCAAATGATGTCTGATCTCAAAATGGACTGTGTCATTGTGTTCGGAATACCATTAATACCCTAAATGCACTATCAATTTATTCGAATGGTGTTGTGCGTGCAAATCGAGGCAGTTCCAAAGCAGCAACACGCATTTCAAGGGAATTTGGCCTCGGCATCGCCCAAATGAAGTCCGGTCATGAAATGGACTGCGTCGTTGTGACCGGAACGTCGACAATCTCCTAAATGCACTATCAATTTGTCCAATTTTGTTATTCGAAGAATTTAACATGTAAAACGAAGTGAAGTTGCACGCAAAATGAGGAAGCATGCAAATCGATGCATTTTGAGTCAACTAATACAGCTTTGTCATTCTAAATTAAATACATAAATGACTAGAACACCAAAATGGCATTAACTCAATAAAATTTCAGCACACATTCAGATGCCCAACAAGGAAAATGTCAAACTCGAATTAAATGCAATACCTCGTTTAGTCAAAATCTGGCTATCTCTGATCAAATCCCACCACCTTCTATAGCTTGCTTCAACTTCCTCACTTATGGTGAAATCAAATTAAAATAAAATAGCCTTCTAGTTTTCTGGCCTTCATGGACACTAACTCCCATCAACTCCAATAAAAACCTCCACACCCTCAACGCTTCCTCTTCTTTTTCGCCTCTACTCCACGGCTTCAGTAATGAAATCCAAATCTTGTGACACCAAACAACAAAGAAATTATGTCCGCCAACCTCCACTATCCTTCACGTGAAACTTGCACAGACCTATCCACGGTTTGCAGCCTACCTATCAGCCGAGCCCCGCTTCCTTCAAACCGCTAGTTACCTCATCTCAGGAAAGTCGCTCTTAGCAACAGTAACGCATCTACTTCATTCCATACGACCTGAAATCCCTGGTTTGTTCGTCTCACCCCACGCAGGACCTGTCTCCAAGTCATCTACTCCTATTTTACGAGAAGAATCGTTGTCTTCTCCTGTCTCACATGCAGATCATAATAACCTACAAATTCTACGGCAATTTTCTTTCCTTCTCTCTTATCTGATTTCAGTTAGCTGTGTTGATTTCTCCACTCAACTCCCTTTTTATAGAAGCATGCAGCAGTTTTTCTAAGCTTCGTAACGTGGAAAACAACAGAGGAAGATTTCTTCTGTTTGTATTATTTTGTCTTATCTCCCACTTACACTTAAAGCTAATAGATTCTTCACCACGTGAGCCTTCCTGACTGCAGCACCAAATTCTGCATCACTCCCATACACTTGCAGAGATTCTTTTTAAAGAGCAAAGGTCTAATAAAAAAAAAAAGATAAATAAGTGCATTTTTTTTGTTGTTTTCTGCTTTTAGCAACCTATTAAAAATAGCCAGCTCACTTTATCATTCATTAGAGCTCATAGAATATTTCCGACATCCCAACTCAGCCCACTTGAGCAACAGCAGAAAAAAAGGCCCACTACTTCAGAAGAAAATATACCAAAATATTTGTTGCTTCTCTAAATCAGCCCACCTACCAAGCTAGCAATCCATTACACAAAGCCTCTCCCTCCCAAACTTCAGTCCAGCAACAGTTAACCCAAAGCCCATCATAAGTCTGCATCTGAATATTAGACTTCTTTATCTTTCAGATATTTTATTTCTATTTCCTTCTATTAATGTCAGTTTGTATTTTGTACTATAGTTAATGTTATTAAGTAGTATTACTGACATTGTTAGTCACACTATTAGCATTACTAATTAGTAAATAAAAACTAGTGTGGAGAGGTTTCAAAAAAAAAAGAGGAAAAACAAAGAAAAGTTTCAAAAAAAGGAGAATGAGAAAATAGAAAAGGAAGGTAAATTTGTTGTGTTTTGTTCATTCACAATCGTCGTCAACCTTCGCGAAGGTGTGAACTTCCAACTCAGATTCTCGTTTCGGCATTCGCAGCACACCAGCAAACTGGCCATAGACGCTTTTCTCTAGCATGGTGGGAAGGGAACCCGGTGCGGCGCTACGATGAGACGGGAAATCATATCTTTTTTGGCATTTGTGGCACACCAAAATACCGTCCATACATGATTTTCTCTAGCATGGTGGGATGGGAACATGGTGCGACGCCTACGGAGAGACGGGGATATTCATAAGTGTTGAGATTCGTCCACAATGAATTAGGTTGTTAAACCTAAGCTTATGTCCCAGTGGCTAACCAAGAGGGGGGGGGGTGAATTGGTATTTAAAAAAATATTAACCCTCTTTTTAAACTTTGGAAATTAAAACTTAATTGTTAGTAAATTTTTTAGAAAAAGATTTTTCAACCACAAGTTATAAATGATAAAACAAAATAAAAAGCGGAAAAGTAAAGAACAACAGATTTATAGTGGTTCGGTCAAAACCAAGACCTACATCCACTCCCCGGAGGCACCCTCCAAGTATTGCACTAATACCACTAGTGACTCTCCTTTAGCACTCACAACAAAGCGGAGAAACTTTCACAAAAACTCTTTCTACAACTACCCGGTGCGGCAGAGAACCGTCTTCCTTTTACACTTATCCCCAGTATTGGCAGCGAACCGTCCGTCCTTTCACACTCTCCTAGTGTGGGAAGAGAACCCTTCGTCCTTTCACACTCTCCTACTGTGGGCAGAGAACCCTTCGTCCTTTCACACTCTCCTAGTGTGCGTAGAGAATCCTTCGTCCATTCACACTCTCCTAATGTGGGCAGAGAACCCTTCGTCCTTTCACACTCTCCTAGTGTGGGCAGAGAACCCACAGTTGTTCACACTCTTCAAGTGTCGGCAGAGAACCGAATCTCCTTGATAGATCTTCTAACAAGAAATCTAGAAGGAAGAAAGAAAAGAGTGAAGTAATACCAAATTACAAGTAGAGATTCTTACCTTTGAATACAAAGCGAAGCCTTCACGATCCAGTGGTAGGAATCCTCCTTTGAATGCTCTCTCACACTCTCTCCTTGACTCTTCTTTCAATAGGCACGAAGATCAAATGATAAAAAAGATTGGGTGGCAGTCTAAATTGGACTATATATAGGAGAGACAAGAAAAATCGTCCAAAACTATAAATTTTTCAAATCAACACGAAATGAATCGTCCCATACGATCGTGGATCATCCTGGACGATTTTACTTAAAGTGTCAGAAATGATCCTAATGAATATTGGTACGAACTATGTTCGTACACGATCATCGTCCTGTACGAACTAGGTTCATCTGGTACGATCGGTTATACCATAGGTCGGTTCCCAAATAACTACATGGACGTAACCAACTTTGGTAAGTCGGTTCACATCATCCTGGGACGAAAAGGACTTCGTCTAGACAAAATTTTTATAGAGAGCAACTCGTCCTAGCACGATAATGAACTTCGTCTGAATAAAATTTTTACAGAGAAGAATTCGTCCTGGGACGATTTGGATTTTGTTTGGACGAAATTTTTTACAGAGAAGAAATCATCCTAGGACTATTATAGATTTCGTCTGAATGAAATTTTTACAGAGCCTGACTCATCCTGGGACGAAAATAATTTCGTCCTGGACAATCAGGACTTAGAAAAATTTCCTCCAACTCCAATTCGTTCCATTGCTCTTACTGGGAGAAAATTGACCTGATTGTCCCGTATGAACTAGGTTCGTCCCGTACGATCAGTACAAATTTTGTAAGATCTCCTTAAGTGTGAGTGTGTTTTTTTTTTCACTCAATTACATTCACTCCCTCTCAATTCAGAAAATAATTTAAAGCTTCAATTTGCAAAGAATTGTATGCTGAATTTGATTTGAAGTCTTCATAGTTTGAAGTTCAAATTTCCTAAAATGTTAGTACACACAAGAGCAAAAATAAATTTTCCAAGAAGTGTTAGGAGATAACTACACATAAAACAATAATATTTGGAATCATCAAAATTATACAAGTTACAAAAATGTAAAACATACAAATAGCAACTCTATTAACAATCTCCCCTTTTTTTATGATGGCAAAACAATTATTGTTTGTAGGATTTCAAATTCTAAAAATCTCCTAAACTCCCCCTGAATTGATGAATTCATGAAAATAAGGAGGCATTGATTCAAAAATTATTTTTGTTTTTCAAAAATTTTATACAAAACAAACAACAACATAATCACAAAAACAAAATAAACACAAATACTAACACAAGATACAAGACTCACAAGACACAAGACATAACACAAGATACAAGACTCACAAGATACAAGACACAATTCAACAAACAATTTCTTCCCCTTTTAGACAACAGCAAAAAGTAAAGAAGAGAAAAATAACTTGAAATGTAAGCAGATATATGAAAATCATTTGATAATATAATCTTAACAGTGATTGAAATAAGTTATGCAAATAAAATTAAAATATTAGGCAAATTATAAAAATTCATTTAATTTAAGAAGTGATATAACATAAATAATAATAAAAAATTTATCAAATACATGAGTTAGTTTAGACACTAAGATAGACAAAATCATTGCAATAAGGATGAATGAAAAATTGTATATTTCAAATTTCAATATCAAGTATAAATGAACATAAGATCAATTTGATTTAAGAGATTAAAAGAGTTTGGAAAGAAATAACTATCACATGTGGCGCTTTGTGCATCTTTTTCATAGTTGTGGCACACTTTTGTGCATCATTTTTACTTTGGGCTTATTTTGTGCCTCTTTTTCACTCTGCGAACTTTTGTGCATTCCTTTTGATTTTTTTATTGTACTTTTACATAATTTGCAAGAGTAATTTTATTCTTTCCAAAAATAATAATATAAAATTTCAAATATCTCTAAGTGCATAAATAATGATTGATAAGTGAAATATAAAATAAGAAAACATCGCAATTGCAATAATAATATTAACAATAATACAGTCTAAAGAAGAGACATGAAATTGAAAATTCTAATAATATCAAGTTATAAGCAAAACTTAAACTTAGAATAATTAGATTTTTTAATGAATTTAATTTTTCTTGCAATTCAGGTTATAGCATGATTAAGATTAAAACACTAATGATTTACATAAAGTCTAACAAACATTTCAAAAGTAAATTCAAATCAAAACACAAGAACTTATATTGATATCATTTTAAATATTATAAGTATTCATCAAGATATCAATACAACAACTAAAATAAAGTAGAAATACATAAAACTACTAAAAACAAACACCACTAACACATAATAACAACACAAACACAAAACATAAAGTGCAACAACCACTCGGACGGTCCCTGATCTAGAAGAGGAGGAGGAGTAGTACCAAAGAGATTAAATTATATATTCAACATAAGTATACTTGTACTAATATCATTCATTTGTCCCCTCAAATAACCAATGTCATGTTGATATTGAGCAGCCTGCTATTGAAGATGAGTCTCAATTTGATCAAAGCGTTGATTAAAATGAGTCTCTAGCTGATCAAATATTTGAACCAAATTCTGATAATTTGGTTCATTTGCAAGAGTAGGTGCACCTTCAGGCTCTTCTTCTATATCACTGATGACATGTGCTTTTCCTGATTCCTCCTTGAAGATCGCTCTAAATGATCCGTCATTGTAATAGAGCGGTTCTTCATATTCTTGATCATGATGAACCAAGTTATACTTCTTTTGCAGAATATAGGAAACTAAGTGTCCTAAAGCAATATTCCTCTTTCTTTTCTGTTCTGCATGGCCAAATTCAGAAAGCCCTTAATGATAGTCAATGATAAGTTGGGCTTCATCTATAGGCTCATTTGTCATGATTAGAAAAGTCACCATAGAGAGAAGGGGGGTAATATTGACTCTATCACCAGCTTTTTGAATGATTGAAGTTCTAAGAACGTGCTGGATGATGCATGCATTCCGGACAAGACCAAATACCCTAGCCACATGCTCAATTAAACCATTTCCTCTAATCACCCTATTTATTTCATATCATTTATATGTATCATTGGAGATTAAGGTACGGGCTCTACTCCCCTTAGTCCTTAAATTTAGAAAAGCTCCTAAGTCATGTTTAGTGATTTCAACTTTTTGTTTGAAAACAAAGGAGTGAATCACAGAGTGGTCAAAATTGAAGGACATATTTGCTAGAAAGTAGTGGAAGGTTTCTTTGTTATAGAGGTGGACCAGAGTAAGGATAAAGTGAAACTGAGTTGAAGCAAATAAATACATTACCTTAAAGGTAATATCTTCTTGAATTAAAATTCGAGAAGGAGTGATTTTGGCAGAAGCAAATCTAGGAAAAGAATCCTCATTTGATTTGGACAGAAAGTTTTAAGATGAATTTCTATGTGGCTTCTACTAAGACCTTTTGACGCTTACTTGAACTGGCCATTAGAAAATGATCTAGAGTAAGAAAGGAGTTGAAAGTTATGTTTAGCGTGTGACTATTGAGTTAAAAAAGCCCGCCTATATATTGAAAACAACATGTTTGTACCAGACAAAAAATTTTTGTCCCGTACAAAATTTTTGATCGTCCCGTACAAAAATATTTCGTACAGATGATCCAATGCGACCAGAATGAAACAGCTTTTTGTAATCAACGTGACTTACGAAGCATCCTTTCGTACATACTTTTGACTAGTCTGATTGTACAGACGAACATGTGTTCGTCCCGGGACGATCAAAACTTATATCATTTTAATAACAGTTGAAATCGTCCCCTACATCGAACCGACATGTGTTCGTCCAGACGAACCAAAGGTTCGTACAGACGAAGTTCATATTAAAAACGACCTTATCCATTCAACTGCTTCATTCATTCGTCCCGTCGTTATAAAAAAATTTTGTCCCTAATGATCGAGACGACCGTACAGACGAAGTACATTAAAAAACTGCACTCAAACGGTTCAAATTTGACAGTTTGTCACACTACACAAATCATCCCGTACGAAAATATTTCGTCCCGGACTATGATGACCAAAAAAAATTTTGCACTCAAACAAAAACTATAATTCAAAAACAAAACAAAACAAAATAAATACTAAAAACAACGAAGAAGCACATACTCTAAAAGGAAAAATCACACAAACAAAATCATAAACACATACAAAATATTTAATTAATAAATAAACATCAATGTTGCAAGAATATTTTTATTTAAGCATTTTAATCAATCACACAAAGTCTTGTTCTTAATGCACTGAAAATATCAAAGGCTTAAGGTTTTGTAAAAATGTCTGCAAGTTGATTTTCAGTTGTAACATGAATGAGTTCAATTTCTCCATAGGATACATGATCCCTTATGAAATGATGCCTTATGTCTATGTGTTTGGTTCTTGAATGTTAAATATGATTTTTAGAAATGCAAATAGCACTAGTATTATCACAATAAATTGGAATAGTGCCTATAGACAATCCTAAATAAATCAACTATTATTTCAACCAAAGTACTTATGCCACATAACTTCCTAATGCAATGTATTCAGCTTCTGCAGTAGATAGGGCTACTGAATTTTATTTTCTACTAGATCATGAAACTAATGAATTTCAAATGAACTGACATGTTCCTGAAGTGCTTTTTCTATCCACCCTATAACCTGCAAAGTCAGAATCTGAATAACCAACTATTTCAAATGAAGAGCGAAACTTAGGATACCAAATTCCTAAGTTATGAGTTCCTAACAGATATCTTAAAATCTATTTCACTACTATCAAATGTGATTCTTTTAGATCTGATTGAAATCTAGCACATAAGTAAACACTAAACATGATATTGGGCCGGCTAGCAGCCAAGTAAAGTAAAGATCTAATTATCCCTCTAAATTTCTTTTGATCAAAAGATTTTTCCTTAGGATCCTTATCCAACTAAACTGAGGAACTCATTGGTGTACTTATAGGTTTAGCATTATCCATTTCATACTTTTTGAGGATGTCCTTAACATACTTTGATTGACTTAGAAATGTTCCTTCCTCAATTTGCTTAATGCTAAAACCTAAAAAATAACTTAAATCTCTCATTAGACTCATCTAAAATTCACTACTCATTGCTTTAGAAAAATCATCACAAAGATTTTTATTTTAAGATCCAAAAATGATATCATCCACATAAATTTGAACAATGAGTATATCCTTTCCACATTTCTTCAAAAAAGGAGTTGTATCCACACTTCCTTTTTCAAATGATCTTTCAAGTAGAAAGGTGCTCAACCTCTCATACCAAGCTCTAGGTGACTGTTTTAATCCATATAATGCCTTTTTTAACTTGAAAATATGATTTGAGTATTTAAAATTTTCAAAACCTGGAGGTTGTTCTACAAAAACATCCTTTTCAATTACCACATTTAAGAAGGCACTTTTCACATCCATTTGAAACAATTGGAAACCTCTAAAACAAGCAAAGGCTAGCAAAACTCTAATTACTTCAAGTCTAGCTACAAGGGCAAAATTCTCCTCAAAATCAATCCCTTCAATCTGATTATACCCCTTAGCAACTAATCTAGCCTTATTTCTAATGACTACTCCTGAGTCATTCATTTTGTTTTTGAATACCCACTTAGTTCCAACTACACTTTGATCTTTTGGCCTTGTAGTTAATTCCCAAATTTTATTTCTTACAAATTGATTCAACTCTTCCAGCATGGCCAAAATCCAAAATTCATCAGAAAGTGCTTGATCAATATTAGTGGGTTTTATAGTTAAAATGAAGGCTAAATGATTGACTTCCTTATTTAATCCACGCCTAGTCGTTACACCCTCACTTGGTTCATCTATGATCAATTCCCTTGGGTGGTTTTTAGAAAATCTCAAATCTCTAGGCAAAGGGTTTTCTATCTCCAAATTTTCTTTCAAGTTTTCTTCCATGTTCAATTTATCAATCTTTTGGGAGATAATCTCAAATTCATCTTCTACAATATTTGGCTCTTCCATATTTTCAGATTCATCAAATACAACATGTGTGGTCTCCTCAATTTCCAAAGTTTTTCTATTGAATACTCTATAGGATTTTTTAACACTTGAGTATCGAACAAAAATTCCTTCAACTAATTTTGGATCAAATTTTCCTAAGGAAGATTTTCCATTATTATGAATGAATACCTTCAACCAAAAACATGCAAATGAGACAAATTAGGTGTTCTCCCTTTTAGCAATTCATAGGGTGTTTTATTCAATTTAGATCTTACATTTATCCTATTCAGAACATAACATGTTGTGCTAACCGCCTCAGCCCAAAAATATTTAGGAAGTGAATATTCTACCAACATTGCTCGGATGGCTTCTATTAATATTCTATTTTTCCTTTCGACTATCCCATTCTGCTGAGGGGTTCTAGGTGCAGAAAAGTTATGATCAATTTCTTTTTTCTTACAAAATTCTTCAAATTTCTCATTCTCAAATTCTCCTCCATGATCACTTTGAATAGAAATAATTTCACAGCCTAATTTCATTTGAATCCAAGTCAAAAAATTTCTAAATTCCTCAAATGATTCACTCCTATGAAATAGAAATCTAACCCATGTGAATCTTGAGTAATCATCCACAATCATAAATCTGTATACCTTCCCTCCTAGACTCACAGTTCCAACTGGTCCAAAAAGATCCATATGCAAAATCTCCAATGGTTTACTAGTTCTAAGATCCTTATTGGACTAAAAAAAAGGACTTCACCTGCTTTCCTAATTGACATGCATCACAAAGGTGGTCCTTAGTAAAGTCTAATTTTCGTATACATCTCACTAAGTTCTTTTGGGTAATACTCCTAAGATTTTTCATGCTAGAATGATAAAGTTTCCTATGCCAAAGCCATGACTTATCAGATACAGTTTTCAAACAAAAAATAGTAGGAGTTTGAATGCAATTTAAATCTAATATATAAACATTATTTATCCTTTTTCCATTCAAAACATCTTTACCATTTTGGCTTAATATGCAGCTAGTAGAAAAAAATTTTACACAGTAACCTTTATCACATAGCTAACTTATACTTAACAAATTATATTTTAAGCCTTCAACCAATAATATATTGTTTATGAAAAAATTCTTTAAATTTTCAATCATACCTATCCCAACCACCTTCCTTATGGTATTATCTCCAAGTATAACTTTGCCTCCACTCCTGGCTTCCAGCGGTATGAATTGAGCGGTATCTCCAATCATGTACTTTGAGCATCCGCTGTCCAGGTACCATATGCTCTCACGAGATCTTATGTGAGAGCGACCCTGCAAATTATCAAACGTTAGACCTAGGAACCCAAAAAAGTTTGGGTTCACCTTTAGTAATTTATAAGATGCATGTATGATATGTCTAGGTTTATGCATCTTAGGTCTCCACACCAAATTAGTTTTTATCTTCAAAGTACATGTGTGAGCTATATATCCAAACAATCCACAATTATTATATTTTACTTTAGGAAATGGATTCCTAAGTCTTTTAACATTCATCTGTCTTTTCAGGGATTGCATAAATTTAGGATATAGAATAGAATTAGTAAATCTTTAAGTTTAGGAGGTATCCTATTATCCTTGAGAGCTTTTATCGTTAATTTGTAAAATGAATTCATATCTTCCAAAATTCGATTTGTATAATTGGTTCTATAAAGTTTGCTCTCAAATTCATCCTTAGAATTCTTAAAATCTTTCTCGAGTTCTTCATAGGATGTTTTTAAATTCTCATGATTTTTATTCAAGTCATCAAACTCATCAAGTAATTTCATGTGGTTATTATCAATCAAAGCATGATCTTTTCTAAGAATTTCATGTTCCTTTTTAAGTTCTTCAAATTTTAGACTTAGACTAACATGCATTTTCTTCATTTTTCTATATGCATCATGCAAGTGTTCAGAAACTTCAAATAATTCATCATAAGTTAAGTCACATACCTCTTCTTGATCTAACTGATCAAGACTGTCAGCCATTAAGCACAGATTAGTGACTTCCTCTTCTTTTTCAGTCTCTGATGAATCTAAAGCTGAGTCCACCCAAAAAGCTTTTTAAAACTTATTTCTGCCCTTCTTTACAGTAGGTTTCTCCTCTACCTTCTCATTGCTAGGATTGACTTTGAGTTTAGGGCAATCCATCTTTATATGTCCAAGTTTCCTGCACTCATAGCAAATAACATCATTTGAAACCTTGGTATTTCTATTGAATTTACCTCTATTCCATTGCTGGCGTTTCTTTTGCTTCCTCTTCATAAAGCTTATAAATTGTCCAGTCATCAAAGGATGTCTTCTTCATCCTGAGGTTGTGAGTTTTCACTCTCAGACTCTTCCACATTCAGTGCTATGTTCTTCTCTCTTCGTGGTTCACCTGCATCAATCTTTCTTTGGCTAACTCCTTGCTCGTAAGCAATAAGCAAATCAAGAAGATTGTCAATAGAATAAATGTTTAAATCCTTAGACTCTGTAATTGCAATAATTTTAGCATCATAAGTAGTAGGTAAACAACGAAAAATCTTATTAATTATTTCAGCATTTGTCAGTCCCCTACCAAGTGCATGTAAAACGGTGACTATTTGTGTGAATCTTGTGTACATGTCAGAAATGGATTCATTATATTTCATGCGAAACAATTCATAATCATGCAACAAGATATTGAGTTTAGATTATTTAACCTCATTAGTCCCCTCATATGTTATATAAAGTCTATCCCATATGTCATTTCCACTTTTGCAAGTGGAAACCCGCATGTAGTCTTCAGATTTTAAAGCAAAAACTATTCAAGCATTTGGTGTTTAGTTATGCTAAGTCACATTCTTCTACTGTCCAGTCTGCAAAAAGTGTTTCAACTCTAACTCCATCAACTAATCTAGTTGGTTTTGTATATCCTTCCTGGACTAAGATCCACATACAATAGTCAAGTGACTGTAAGAAAGTAGACATGCGTGTTTTTCAAAAACCAAAAGGTATATTGTCAAACAGTGGAGGTCTAGTAATAGAGTAACCCTCATGTGTGTTTCTATTTTCAAATGTAGTCATCTACGTTAATCAAAAAGTAGTCTAAACTAATGATTTTGAAACAAAGCTCTGATACCACTTGTTGAGATTCATTCACAATGAATTAGGTTGTTAAATCCAAGCTTATGTCCCAGTGGCTAACCAAGAGGGGGGGGTGAATTAGTATTTAAAAAAAAATATCCCTTTTTTTAAACTTTGGAAATTAAAACTTAATTGTTAGTGAATTTTTTAGAAAAAGATTTTTCAACCACAAGTTGTAAATGATAAAACAAAATAAAAAGCAAAAAAGTAAAGAACACCAGATTTATAGTGGTTCGATCAAAACCAGACCTACATCCACTCCCCAGAGGCACCCTCCGAGTATTGTACTAATACCACTAATGACTCTCCTTTAGCACCCACAGCAAGGCGGAGAAGCCTTTACAAAAACTCCTTCCACCACAACCCGGTGCGGCAGAGAACCGTCTTCCTTTTACACTTATCCCCAGTGTTGGCAGAGAATCGTCCGTCCTTTCACACTCTCCTAGTGTGGGCAGAGAACCCTTCATCCTTTCACACTCTCCTAGTGTGGGCAGAGAACCCTTCATCCTTTCACACTCTTCTAGTGAGGGCAGAGAACCCTTCGTCCTTTCACTCTTCTAGTGTGGGAGAACCCGCAACTGTTTACACTCTTCAAGTATCAGCAAAGAACCAGATCTCCTTGACAGATCTTCTCACAAGAAATCTAGAAGGAAGAAAGAAAAGAGTGAAGTAATCCCAAATTACAAGTAGAGATTCTTACCTTTGAATACAAAGCGAAGCCTTCACGCTCAAGTGGTAGGAATCCTCCTTTGAATGCTCTCTCACACTCTCTCCTTGACTCTTCTTTCAATAGGCACGAAGATCAAATGGCAAAAAAGATTGGGTGGCAGTCTAAATTGGACTATATATAGAAAGACAAGAAAAACCGTCCAAAACTGCAAATTTTTGAAGTCAACATGAAATGAATTATCCCGTACGATCGTGGATCATCCTGGACGATTTTACTTAAAGTGTTGGAAACAATCCTAATGAATATTGGTACGAACTATGTTCGTACATGATCATCATCCCGTACGAACTAGGTTCGTCCGGTATGATTGGTTATTCCATAGGTCGGTTCCCAAATAACTGCATGGACGTAACCAACTTTGGTAAGTCGGTTCACATCGTCCTTGGATGAGTAGGACTTCGTCCGGATGAAATTTTTACAGAGAGAAACTCATCCTGGCACGATAATGAACTTCGTCTGAACGAAATTTTTACATAGAAGAATTCGTCCTGGGACGATTTGGATTTCATCTGGATGAAATTTTTACAAAGAAGAAATCATCCTGGCAAGAATATAGGTTTCATCTGAATGAAATTTTTACAGAGCCTAACTCGTCCTTGGACGAAAATAATTTCGTCCTGGATGATCAGGACTTAGAAAAATTTCCTCCAACTCCTGTTCGTTCCATTGCTCTTACTGGGAGAAAACTAACCTGATCATCCCGTACGATCAATACAAATTTTATAAGATCTCCTTAAGTGTGTGTGTGTTTTTTTATTCACTCAATTACAATCACTCCCTCTCAATTCAGAAAACAATTTAAAGCTTCAATTTGTAAAAAATTGTATGTTGAATTTGATTTGAAGTCTTCATAGTTTGGAGTTTAATTTTCCTCAAATATTAGTACACACAAGAGTAAAAACAAATTTTCCAAAAAGTGTTAGGAGATAACTACACATAAAATAATAATATTTGGAATCATCAAAACTATACAAGTTGCAAAAATGTAAAACATGCAAATAGCAACTCTCTTAACAATAAGTACCCACTCATGGGGAAATGACTGTGTTTTCTTGTAACAGGTATCGAAGACCCATACACGCCTTTCTCTGGCGTAATGGTGAAGATTTCACGGCCGCGGTGTCCTCGTATGAGGGCACCAACTGTACACGCTTTTCTCTAGCATGACAGGAGGCCCAATTTTTTGTAGTTTCCCCTAAATGGGGGAGACGCCAAGAGGCTGTCAAAATTTCAATAAATCATGGACAAACTTGGACAAAATGTGGGCAATTTGAACTCAAACTTGGACTCTAATAAAGAACATTAATTGAACATTAATCAAACTTGCAAGCCTTGAATCCAAACTTTAATGAATTATAGGGGACTTGAATTTGCATTCGATTTGAACAATCGAATGAAAGGAACAAGGACTTGAACATTTGAACTCAAGCCAAAACTTGATTTGGACTAAATGAGACTTGGACATGCAATTGAACTTAAACGATTTGGATGACAGGGAAACTGAATTGGACCCAAATGAATAATGGAATCAAATGAATTTGAACATAGAAGAATGACATTGAATAAAAAAAAGGGGAAAAGAAATTATTAATAAGGAATTTCACTTGAACAATAATATAATATTTCTAATGGAATATTGGAATTATCATACAAATTTTTGAATCATTGGAATCTCACATAAGCAAACAAAAACTCATGGTGTATGGAATCCTTAACATCTCCTTTATGAGCAATGAAGTTAAGAGGATGTATAAATAATTATATTGATCCTATGCAAACTGTTGGGACACTAATAAATGTGAGTGAAAAAATTGAGCATACCTCATCTACAAATGATGAAAGCAAGGTATATTATCTTCACTTTTATGCTTGTGTTATTATGGGCATTGTGAGCGAGATGTCATTTTACCCTTTCTTGAAAAAGCATATGAAATTAGTTCTAGAACAATGAACAAAGAACCAATCTCATGACGACATAAAGTTGGAACCAAGCATGATGGAGCTCGATATCATGCTTAAAATGAAATTATGAGTGGTGAGATAGCAACTCCTAATTAAGTGTAAGAGAAGTATACCAAAACTTATGTTGGATGAAGAGCTTACAAATACCCCTCACTCAAGAATGAGGATGAAAATTCGTGTAATCAATCTACTTGAGATAATTGTAATGATTATGAGTACGTATGGAGGATATAATCACATACTTGTAATCAATGACATGAAGATTTCCAAATAGCATTAAGGGATTCTTAGATTTATAATGCCACATCCTAAGGTTTATGTTAACTTGAAGTCAAATATAATGCATCTTGCAAGAAGCAAAGAGCATAAATACACCTATCTTCTAAAACAAGAGAGCAAGATGTTATGAATGTAGTAATGCTCCATGATCGGCATCAAGATACAAATGAAGGTATCCAACCCCGCAACAATTTAGAATATAGAATGAATATACAGTCTAGTTGAAGACAAATATACAAAAAGCTAGCAACAAGTGCTAAGATACCTATATAACCTGTAATAAAACAGTGGCAAGTAGATGCACCTCTCTCCTATAAGTAGGGGGATTCAATATGGATTGAATTGAAAAAGATGACCTCTTTGAATAATTAAAAAAAATATATATAACTCCCTTGTAATTAATATTGCTCAACCACAGAAAAATAGACTGGTCCTCTATTAGTAAAAGTAAGGGATGCATAGTAAATAAAAATTTTTAAAGACCCGTTATAAATTCAATATGTATGTTCCATATGCAAAATACAAAGAACTAAGACAGTCTACCTGTACAAAGCAGTGAACAACTCAATCTATGAACTGTTATGCAACGCCACCAAATCTGCAACACTCATACAAGCAGACATAAGGCTTCTATAAGCTGCAACACTACGCCACCAGATCCACTACATCTATGCAAGCCAACAGAAGGTGTCTATAAATATTCCAAGAATACCCCCTATGTGCACTGTAGCTTGTATACAAATAGGTATATAAGGGGTAAATGCAATCACAAAACTAGCATGGGTCCCGACAAGCATGTTATTTGTACACACGTGACGTCTAAGGATGCTGTGTAGGTTGATAAGTGAATTCAAGTTCGAACCCGATCCTTCTATGCAGATCAATAGGAGTCGACAGGATTCGAACCTTCAAATAAATATACGGTTGTGGCCACTGGTATATTTATTTTAATACATTCATATTAGGCCTTCAAGGCCTATAATCATGAGAATTCCCTAACAAAGGTATAAGGCCTACGAAACCCGATCGTCCTTAGTAGGTAAAAGGAGTCAATATGGTTTAATTATAAAATGCCCCCCCCCCCCCCCCCAAAC
This sequence comes from Dendrobium nobile, assembly GCA_022539455.1. NCBI lineage: Eukaryota > Viridiplantae > Streptophyta > Magnoliopsida > Asparagales > Orchidaceae > Dendrobium > Dendrobium nobile. Next base: position 56,138,063 of record CM039733.1, read on the forward strand.
ATTCGCATGGGCACCGGCGAGCGTATTATGAGTACACACGTGACATCTAGGGATGCTGCGCGGGTTAATAAGTGAATTAAAGTTCAAACCCGATCCTTCTATACGAATCAATAGGAGTCGACATGGTTCGAATAATCAATGAAATATACGATGGTGGCGATCGATATATTTATTTTAATGTGTTCATATTAGGCCTACAATAATATAAATTCACTAATAAAAGTATAACCTTCGAAACCTAACCATCTGTCGACAGCTCAATAGATAGTGGATAAGGTTCATCCACAAAATTCAAATATTTTTAAATGGAAATAACCCCAAATACCCCGATGATAGCCGTGTTGAACAAAAATCTCAACCGGAGGGATCCATTCTAAATAATTCAAAATGCCATCCTAAATACCCAAAAATCATTCCAAAATCCAAGATCATCTAAAATCCAAAAATTCAAAAATACTTAAAACTGAAATCTAACCATACACCACTTATAGCAAAATCCATCCACCATAACAGTTTGTCGGGTGGACAAATTGAAGTTTACTTTAGCTCATTAAGAGCTAATAATTAATTGAGAATATCACTAGGATCCATTCTCAAACAATCTCCTATCATTAAGGATATGGTACGTGTCCTCTGACCGACAATTTTGCTATCAAATGGCACTGCAGGATAAACGGTTATGACACGAGGTCCTCTAAACTGAGTGGTTTTATCGCCGAATGGCACCACGAAATACTGGTTATGGCTAGAGCCAATACTTTCCATAATGACATCAAATCCTTGAGATATGAATCAATAGAATATAATCAATAGGGCACAAATCCCTATATTAGCTAAGGTGGATTCAAATTTATCCCCCTAGGCAAATATCCACCCCAGGTCTATAAGGTACCCTTGGACGAAGCAACCCATGGCTGCCGACAAGGATCCTTCTATCAAGTTGGGTCAACTATCTCCTCTGACTAAGTAGACCAGGGTCCACGATGGCCCGGGATGACAGAACCATGGGATCTTCATCGGGTCCATCATCCATTCCCCCACCATCTGTTTTAAGTGAAAGATGATAAAATTTCTAATTTTAAATATTAAACCTTTCCAAATTTCCAAAAGATAACCCAATTTCCAAATCTAATCCCAATTCCCAAATTCAAACTTATGCTACTACTATATGCCAGATACTACATATCTATATGTATCTGATTGATGACTAGCCTTAATCAAAAATTTTCTCTCGTTATAAGGAGGGGTAATTCACTTTAGGGGCTTGTGCTAATAGGAAACTAGAACTCAGATCATATAGTCCTCACAAATGAGGGAAAAATCTCTGGGTAGTGTCTTATCTACAAACCCATCTGCCTTCCAAAATTTACCTCTGAATATATTCCGTTAAAACTCCCTCGCTGAAGAAAAAGCAAACAGTACGGGCGAAGGCTAGGGCAAAATTTTTGGAGCCCACAGATTTCTGGCGACTCTGCTAGGGATTGGTTTCTCTTTCCATCTTTGGATAGTCATCTCATTGCTATAATAGCAGCCACATCAATCCGTATTAAAATATGATCATTTAGTGAACCAATGTTTGGGATATTCTAAAATGATCATGCAACAAATTCATTTAACATTTAGCTGAGTTTTTAAAATTTATTTTAATTGCTTGCTTATGCTGATTATTTTTATTTCTGTGTTCTATGCAAGTCCATGCATTTTGAAAGCATGGGATGATGTATCAGATAATGATTACTAACCCATACCTTTCATTTATGCAAATGGATCTACAGAACACTGCATTTACAGTTCAATTGGGACACGGAGATAGCATCCAACTAGCAAACACTGTGATCACTACTGGCAACACCGGGGCTACCATCCAGTTTGGTAGTCTTGACTTTCCTTCAATTGTTGCAAGAGTTACTGCAGTCCCCATGACTGGGATGAATACTAAAAGACCTGCGAGGAAACTCCATCCTGTTAGGCCTCCTACCCATCGCACGCATCATCCAGTGAAACGACCCAGTACTGAAGTTACTAAACGTCGGACGCATCTGCCATCATCGTGGGCCACTACTACTTCTAAAAATCCTCTCAATAGGGCCTCTATATTTGAACAACTTTTATAATTAGAAACCCCTGCCGTCAAGAGGGTTGTAGCCGGAGGAAGGATTTCTATGGTGGCTACAAACACCACATCCCTGTCAACCGGATTACCTACACCAGAGGAGAATAATATTAAAGCTTTCTCATCTAAAGGGAAGCTAACAAAGAGGCATAGGAGAAAGTTGAATGCCAAGCTCTGAGCTCAGCAAAAACTGGTGTTGTGCACCCATCAAACCTACTAGCCCAAGAACTTGAGGCCAATGTCCCCAACCAGAATAGGTTTACCAACCTTAAGTGGTTGAAAAGAAATATCCCTTCTGGTGAACTCATAAAGTCATTCCGGGAGCGTCGACCAGAAGCACCAACCCCTTAGAAGATAAGAGAACCTGAACAACTGTTAGCCCGAGTACATCAAGTGCTGAAAATAGTCAAGGAGAGGGGACTAACGAAGAAGAAATTTTAGAAGCCACTAGTCATCAAGGCTAGGAGAACCCCGCCAAGGGAACGCCTATCTATTATGGAAAAGTGAAGAGAAAGAGAGTATGCCCCACGCGGTGAACATCAGGGTGTGACACATGAACTACATATTCAGGTATCCACCATTGAAAGGTCCCAGTGGAAAGGAAAGCAGATCTAGAGACTAAAGCCTCATAGAGATGAAAAGGAAATAGAGAAAGAATGAGTGAGCTGGGCATGACATCCGGTATTGCTTCCTGAAGATCCGTCCCCACTAACCAATATCGTCAGAGTTGGGTTCCAAAGAAGACCCCTGATGATGCCCCTGCCGAAGGTCGACACCTTGAAGAATCCTCCAAGGGATCCCGTCGATCACCAACCCCTCCAAAAGAAGAAACCAATTTTGACTGCAGCCTGCTGGTCGAAGAAGTCTTCTTATCGAATCAAGAATGGAAGATCCATTGGCGTCATCGCTCGGAGATCCAAGTACTTGAGGAGAGAGGGGAAGAAGATATAGAAAGAGAAAAGGGTATGGAAGGGGAAGAAAACCTAGAAGAAGAAGAAGAAAATATAGAAGAATACATGCAAGAAGAAATGGAGGAAATAAATGATGCCATAAACATTGAAGTCATCTACATGGTGAGGCACACTAATGCCAATGAGGAGGCCTACTATGACGACGATGACGACGATGAAGATGACGACGATCAACAACCTCTGGTTAGACAAGTATATCGATGTCGTCATGATGCTTGTTCCACTACTGGCAGAGGCAGACACTCTTTAGAAGAAGAAAGAGAATAAGCTGAGGATAACCTCTTTGCTGGTGAGAATGTCACACTTGCAGACATGCAAAGACATATAAGGCGTCAAATAAAAGCCAAAGACAAAGAAATCTCTCAGCTAAATGAGAAGATAATTGAGATGATGGCTCATATGGGGGCAATGATGCAAATGATGCAGAGGACAACTACTATTGGTGTCATACCTAGTCCTCCTGCCAACCCTCCAAACTTTCAAATGCCACAGGTATCAAGAATACGGGGAGCTCCTGAAGGTGGTCATGAGGTCCAAATATCGTTCGCCAGCCCACCCCACAAAATATTGCAAGTACCTCCAAACCTGTGACTATTGTACAGTTGGAGGGAATTATAACTGAGAAAATTAAAGCTATTAATCAGGCGGAGAAACTGGTGGGCAAGGGCCGTCCATATCTCGCTGAGTACAATCAGGTGCCATATCAGAAAGGATATTAAGTACCAAAGTTTAACACTTTCAATGATAACAACAACACCAGGCAGCAATTGGCACAATTTAAAACCACCTGCAGCAACATATGAGGAAATGACGCCCTACTCTTCCGACAATTCATTAGCAGTTTGACAGTAACTGCTTTTGAATGGTACGCTAAATTGCTAAATGATTCTATAAAGACCTTCACAGAATTTGAAGCTATGTTTGTGAAGAGGTTCTCTAGCATGACCTAGAAAATTATGATCGCTGACCTTGTTTTAGATAAGCAGAAGAGAGAGGAGTCAGTGTCAATATATATCAATCGCTGGCAAAATATAAGCATAAAATGTGAGCAGCAACTTAAAGAAGAGCATGTCGTACAATTGTTAATGGGAAACATTGATGACAAGATGCAACCCTTCCTATGCATGACTACGATTACCATATTTCAAGATTTGCTAGATAGGGTGGCCAAGTTTGAGAAACTAAACTTGTCTAAATCAGAAAATCACTCTGATAAGCCCAAGAAGGCTAAGGCCCTGGGTGCAAGAAGGGGAGAGGCCGACTCTACGTTCTTCTCTAGAGCTAATAGTGAAAAGTAGGTGATTTACAATGTAGACAAGGGTAAACAACCAATGCAGTATGAAGAAAAGCCCAAGCAGACCTACAACCCTATCCCCCAACCAAAGCTGATGCTAGGGGGAAATGATAGGCCATGAACCTTCCAAGGTGGAGGAAAATGCCTAAGACAGTCAATAGGAATCGGTGATAAAACCTTCCCATCACTCAAAGATAAAATGAATAAAGAATATCCATTCAAAAGAAAGAGTATCGCAAAGTTATTTTGACAAGCATTAAAAATAGGCCTAGAGTTGCCGGAGTGCAAGAGGCTAGAGGAGTCAAAAGAAACAGGTGACCCAAACTACTGCCCGTATCACCGAGTACTCGACCATCCCATTAAAGATTGCTACATCTTCAATGATTAGGTCGAAAGAAAACACCCGAAGGGAGAGCTCACATTGTTAGATAATGTGTTGACCAATCCTAGAAAAGAATCAATCAAGATGGTTACATCCTCTCCTATACACTCGATTAAAAGAAGAAGGGAAAAGAAACCAATACAAGAAGAGCAGTGGAAGACTGTAGTCTCCAAGAAAATAGTGAAGATGTTGAAAAAGCTTGAGGGTGTTTTGGGTGTGAAGTGGAAGTCTCCTACGGAGCAAGTGATAGATCCCAAGGCACCGGCTATGGTGCGAGCTTCTACTTCTAAATAATTTTCCAACCAAGTTGGCACTTTTAAGTCAGGAAAGAAGAAATCCTCTAAGAAGAAGACTAAGTTGAAGAAGCCCGGGGAGAAAAAGACAGCAACCTAAAGGATTATTGATAGTTTGGATGAATATTATCAGACAGTGAGATGCCCATTAAGCTTTTTGAATTTATGGCAGAGCTCAAAATTGAGGAGATAAAAGAGGCTGATGAAGATCCACTCCTGGTGGAAAATTGTCGAGTTATCTCGACAACGTCAGTGACTTTAACTAAAAAGGAAAAATAGGCACCATTTGAATCCTATTTGATGGTATCACGAATAGATTACAGTGTACATGAGGATTTATATTTTTCAGAAGAAGATGAATCAGAGCTTGATATAACTTCGTAGATGGAATAGGTGAATTTGGGATGTAATTCTGAATTAACGAACGAAAACTCTAGATGAGGCAATAATCAATTCTGAAGATAATGCATTGTTAAATGGGTCTGAGTAAGAGGAGATTGCCCAAGTATAGTTGAGGAGTGGTAAAACACTACCATCCCTACCAAAGAAAGGGATCCCTGATAAAGACAAACAAAAAGAAATTGTCATCAATGAAGATATCATTCCCAAGGATTCCAGGAAAAAGGAGGCTTCAGCTAAAGAGATAGATTATAATATCTTATCCCATCTGAGAAAAATTCCAGCACAGCTTAGCATGTACGATGCTTTGGTAATGTCTAAAGAGCTTCAGGAGAACATGATTCAAGCTCTTAGGGACCCCAAAAGATTTAAGACATATTTTGCTGAGCGTAACTTGACTGAGGTCTTGCAAGCTCAGAATGAGCCAATCATTACTTTTACTGAGGATAATATGATGCTTGGAATGGCAGACCATAACCGGCCTTTATATGTTACTGTAGAGAGTAACGGGTTGATAATCAGCCGAATTTTGATTGATCTCGGGTCCTTCATCAACTTTATGAGCTTAAAAGTACTGAGATCACTTTGTCTCGATATGCAGCAATTTGGGCAAGACAAATGGATGGTGCACGACTTCAATGAAAAGGGACAAAAGACCCTAGGGTCATCCATTCATTATGGCATTGTCCCGTCAATGCTGCATCAATGTATGAAGTACATCAGGGATGTAAAGGAATTCAAAATTTCTGGTGATATTCACCCTTTTGCGGTTCATGAGATGAAAATCTATGAAGATACGAGGTACTTCATCCCCAAAGAACCAAATCCATTGAGTTCTCTCGAGATTAAGGCATCAAACCCAAAGAATGCAAGGCGGCTCAAACAAGAAGATGAGAAGAAGCAGATGGGAAGAAAGAAGAAAACGCTGCCTCTTCCCAAAATAGCAACCACTCCTAGATCCAGAAAATTTATTCCTCACCTAGGGAGTGACACGGAGGAAGATGATGCAATCCATGTTAAATCTCAGGAAATATGCCAATCAATAGCTAGGGAGGAAAAAAGGCAAAATATTCAGATGATGACTACGACTATGAATTTATCTACATGAATAATATGCAGTATGTACTTTCAAAAAGAATAGATAATCTGTCAATCTCATATAATGAATGCAAGGTCACGCATGTTCCCCCGCAATATTTCAAAGAAATCATCCCTCGAGATGTACATAATGTTGAGGAACTCGTAATATTTTATGTGCCTCTTCAAAGAAATAGGGGTGGACAAGGAACCCTATTTTATAAATCTGGAGAGCATAGAGATGAAGAAAATCAAGACTGGCTCTACAGTCCCACCGAACATAGGGAGTTAATGCCTACGAGAATGCCCTGATTCATCACTCGAAACATATGGAGGATGTTACAAAAACAAGTCAGAATTCTCACCCCTGTGCAACAACTTCACCTTTGCTTGAAGCTTTGGTATCGAAGAAATCCTCATATATTGCAAAGAAGGGATATTCTCACTAGAAGAGGTCTCAGATTTATCATGAGAAGGCATTCCCAAGAAGAGACGTGTCGTGCCATTACATGCAAGGAAATTGAATCTAATGATAAGCGTCCCGAAGAGGCTTATGAAGCTAACGATTATGATGATCAACCTGTAGAAGCTGAACCTGCACCCGAAGAGCTTGAAGATGGTGGACAGGCAGCCACTATGGACGAGCTAAAGGAAATCAATTTGGTGACTGAGGAGGACCCTCGTCCAAACTTAATTAGCTCTCTTCTAACAGAAGATCAAGTGAAAGAAATGAAAGAGCTTTTCTGTGAATTCAGGAATTGCTTTGTCTGGACATATGCTGAGATGCCAGGCTTATCCTCTAATGTGGCAGTTCACAAATTAGCCATCAAGCATGAGGCGGTGCCTGTCAAGCAAGCTCTAAGAAGAATGAGATTGGAGATAGAAGAATAGGTGATTGTAAAAACCAAGAAGCTCATAGAGGTGAGCTTCTTCCGAGAAGAAAAATATGCTGATTGGATTGCCAATATCATCCCGGTAAAAAAGAATAATGGTCAGATTCATATCTGTATCAATTTTTGGGATCTCAATAAGGCATGCCCAAAAGATGATTTTCTACTCTCGTTGTTTAAACTCCTAGTGTATAGTACATTAAATTATAATATGTTCTCATTTATGAATGGATCGTCGGGCTACAACCAGATCAAGATGGCACCTAAAGATGAGAAGCATACAACATTTAGAATGCCCATCGACATATTATTCTATACGGTCATGCCCTTTGGCCTGAAAAAAGCTAGTACCACCTACCAGCGGGAAATGACACTTATCTTTGATGAATTAATACATCAGAAGGTCGAGTGTTATGTTGATGACCAAGTTATTAAGAGCATTGATCGCAAGGATCACTTAAACGACCTAAGGATCGTATTTGAGATAAATATAAAGTTTGACCTGAAGATGAACCCTCTCAAATTCACCTTTAGTGTTTCTTCTGACAAATTTCTGGGGTATGTTGTTCATCATCGAGGAATTGAAATTGATCCCAACAAGATCAAGGTGATTATAGGGATGCCCCTACCAAGAAACCTTCGATAGCTTTGCTCACTACAAGGACAACTACTTTCATTTGACAGTTCATATCGAATATGTCGGGTAGGTGCCAACCATTTTCAAAGTTAATGAAGAAGGATATTTATTTCAAGTGGGGCATAGAGTGCCATGAAGCATTTGATAGTATCAAAAGATATCTGTTGAACCCACTCATTCTTGCAGTGCCAATTCCGGGGAAGCCTCTTATACTGTACACAGCAGCACAAAAAGAATCCCTCGAAACATTATTGGCCCAAAATAATAAAGAAGGCAAAGAAAATGCATTCTACTACATCAGTCGAAGGTTGATTGGAGCAGAAAGCTATTATTCTCCTATTGAAAAGCATTGTTTATCGTTGATTTTTGCAATTCAAAAACTTTGCCACTATATGCTTTCTCATAGAATCATCCTAATTTAAAAGATCGATCCACTGAAGTTATTGATGATAAGATCAGCATTGACAGGTCATCTACAAGGTAGGCAGTACTATTACGGTAGTTTGATATCACATAAATGTCATAAAAGGTAGTGAAAAGTCAAGCCTTGGTAGATTTTCTCTCCGCACATCCTATCCCGACAGACTCCCCAGTAAATGATGATTTGCCTTATGAGCAAATTATGTAAGTCGAGGAAAAGGACAAATTACCATTCTGGGAGATGTACTTTGTCGGGGCATCATCGATTAAACCTGCCCGACCTCCAAATCTTATTAGGGCCTAAGTTGGCGTTAGCCTCATATTCATAGCACCTGAAGGAGGCATAATGAGATTTTCATTTAATCTAATTGAACCCTGGACCAATAAAGAAGCTGAGTATGAAGATTTAATAGTGGGACTAAAGATTGCAATCTACATCAGAATTCAAAATCTTCAGATCTTGGCGACTCTCAACTTGTAATAAATTAAGTCCTAGGAGTTTACAAAATTTACAAGCTTGAGCTAGCCCATTATCACAGGCGAACCATTGAGCTCCTGAAATAGTTGATGAATGTTGAATTAGCTCGAGTTCCTTGAGGGCAGAATGCCAAAGTAGATTGCTTAGCCAAATTGGCCAAGGAAATGGCTAATACCAATGAGGAGAAGCTTGTATTCATTGGAGTTTGCAACCGTCGAATCTTGGAGCTTGCACTGTTATAATTCCTGATTACAGAAGAGGTATCGAATTAAGGCAAGCAGGATAAAATCCCAGTTGAGGTTCAACCCCTCCATTAGATCGTTATGGAAAATTGTCCGAAAGAATATCATGTGGCTAAGATACGTAAAGCTAGTCAAGCTTCAGAATCATGGTGGCATTGTTTAGATATTGAAGTAAAAAATTATTGGAGGCAGCCATTCATTGACTACTTAAAAGAAAAAAAAACTTCCAGGGGAAAAGTCTATGGCCGCATAAATTAGAAAAGGGCTTTATGATATGCATTTGTCTATGACATATTATACCAATGGGCTTTTGATCAGATGTGGCTAAGGTGCCTAAGGACCAAGAAAGCTGATAAGGTAGTAGCAGAAGTCCACGAAGGACTTTGTGGTGCACATCAGTCAAGTCCCAAAATGACTACTAAAATCAAGAGGATGGGTTACTATTGGCCAACAATGGTGACAGATTGCATTGACCACGCTAAGAGGTGCCACGAGTGTCAAATTAACGATGGTGATATTCATCACCCACCAAATCCACTGCATCCAATAGTAGCATCCTAGCCATTCGAATGATGGGGCACATATATAATTGGTCTAATAGATCCACTATCATCGGCCAGACACTGTTACATTACTGGCAGCAACAAACTATTTTTCTTAGTGGGCAGAAGCAGCTCCATTTAAAGAAGTCACGTCCGAGCACATGATTAACTTTTTCACTCATAACATCATTTATAGATTCAGTGTACCGCACCGTATGATCTCAGACATGGCAAAACATTCAAGAGCACTAAAATATATATATGTTCGTCGAGCGACACAAGATTGATTGGCGATACTCATTAATATACAATCTAATGGTTAATGGCTTGGTAGAGGGCTTTAATAAGAGGCTGGTGAAACTATTAAAGAAGATCATCATCAAGAATAAAAGAGAGTGGCACGCTAAAATGGTGGAGGCACTATGGGCATATAGTACTACTTACAAGATACCAACCAAAGTCACTCACTACTCATTTATATTCGGAGTTGAAGCTGTATAGCTATTGGAAATCGTGCTGCCATCACTTCATACAACTATCCAATATGATCTGACTCAGGAGAAAAATGCTCGATTAAGAATGAAAGAACTTGACGTGCTCGATGAAGTCAGACTACAAGATCGATAGAACCTAGAGATCTATCTAGCGAGGATGAAAAAAATATTTGATCGAATGGTACATCATCGAGCATTTCAAGAAGGGGAATTGGTCATAGTGCTGAGAAGACCAATCATCCCACATCAAAAAAATGGTGGAAATTTTGTGTCCAACTAGGAAGGTCCATTAGTTATTGAGAAGGTGTACCTAGGAGGAGCTTATCAAATAATCGACATGGATGGTCAGAGGTCCGTGCTACCGATTAATGGCCGATACCTAAAGAAGTATTATGCATAAGGATAAATATGTGCTTAAATTTTATTATGTGCTTCGTATGTACCTATTAGCACATGTATGACATATGTATCAAAATTCTCTTATAAAACAAGAATGCATTTTGAGAAAAAAAATTTGGGGCATTTTAAATATTTATTCGGGTCGACATTGCACTGCATGCCGAGATCCCCGAATAAATATTTAAAATATCAAAATTCTAAATTTGCCCTAGTATAAAAAAAACCTCCCTACATGACAAGGTATATTTCAATTTTTATTTAGGTGTATATCGTATTTCGTGTTGAGATCCCTAAGTAATCATTCAAAATCTTAAATTTATCCTTTATCAAAATCAATATGCTAAATAAGGGGCATTTTAAATATTTATTCGGGTTGACATTGCACTGTGTATCAAAATCCCCAAATAAATATTTAAAATATCAAAAGTCCAAATTCTCCCTGCCTTCAAAAAAAATCCACCTGCGAGACAGTGGATATTTAAATATTTATTTGGGTTGACATCATACTACATATCGAGATCCCTAAATGAATATTTCAATCCCATTTCAAAACCTCTTGGCAGGACAGGGGGTACTCAAATATTTATTTCAGTTGGCACCGTGCTATGTGCTGAGATCCTAAAATAAACAGTTAAAATCATCAGGCCTTGTATTCCTTCGAATAGGAATACGGTAGATTCCATTGTTAACACATACACAGGTACTTTTCCTGAAAGTTCGTAACATCATGTTTTTTTCAAGTGTACCAATATTTTAAAAGTCAAAAAAGAGACTTTTTGTGATTATACACTCCAACAAATCGAGCTAGAACAGTTTAAAGTCTTCCAATAGCCTGAAGCTTAAGGTTCATATGGGTGTAAAAGGCCAGATCCAACAAATCCAAATATGGTCTGATTGCTGGTAAATCTGTCTACTCAATACACCAGAAGAAAGGCCATAGTAGCGAAACCCCCACTTCGTCAACCCGTCAGTAGGGACTGTAGGAAGAATGAAGGCCAATTTGACTCGAAAAGTTTTAGTAGTCGTAGAACACAAGACTCTCCTAATTGACCAGAGAATCAAAGTTCAAGTGAAAAGGATGAGTTGCGTACAATTACTAAATGCTCATAGAATTCAAGTCTACAATCACAAAGGATGACTTTAAATCTGTCAACTTTAGTAAATTTAGCATTGGGAAACATATATACCATAGCTTAAGTATGAAGCATGAATGAGTATAAAAGGCCGAATTCAACACGCCCAAATATGGTCAGATCGCTGGCAGCTCTATCTACTCAACATGCCACAAGAAAGGTCGTTGTAGAGGAACTCCCATTTTAGCAACTAGAGGATGAAGAGCTATCAAATCTTAGCTCACCCAATCTGACAAGCTCAAGTGACTCAGATTGAAGCCTTCTCAAGTGGTTAAGGATCAGGACGCTACCAATATTTGATACTATCAACCAAATCCAAAACCTGTATATTTTATAATAAGTCCGCAACACAAAGCACAGGATAAGAAGAAGCTAAAATCCCCATAATCCAAGCTAAATCTATGACCACTAACTCCAACTAGTGGCCACGGTAACAATGCTCATAACTACCCTCAGAGATAGGGGCATTTTAAATATTTATTTAGGTCGACGTCGTGCTGCATGCTGAGAACTCCAAATAAATATTTAAAATCGCATAGCATAACTCAAACAACTCCAAAATACAGCTCAACACAGCTTAGAGTACAACCAAAGATAAACATAGAAATGAACAAAAAAAATCCTCCATTCATATATATGATCATAAATATAAGGTACAAGTATACTGAGACTCAAGAAATTAAATGGGTACAAACACCGCAGGGTACGACTCTCGGGAAAATAAAAGATAAGTACAAGTCAAGAAAGGCGAGCCTGTAAACTCTTTATCTGTCTGGTAACCTCAGCCAAAGTCTAGAACTCTAACTGAATAGTCTGAAGCTCCTCAACAGCCCGTGTTAGTGAAGAGTCAGCTGCCACCATCTTCTGGTGTAAATCCTGGTGGCACTGCTCCTCCCTCCTAGTAATGTGGTCACGCTAGTCGCGCCCCTCCCATAAGTGAAACCTCTGTGACATCACCTGTCTAACATTTCTCCAAAGGTTCTATATGTAGGTCATTAGCATGTCAAACTCCTGTGTCATGCTAAAAGAGATCCGATTATGCCTCCTCAAGGCCACAACACTACTGTCAAACCTATCATGGATGTTATCAACTAGCCCCCGCCGTATGGCAACCCTCTCCTCTAGCTCTGAAAGTGTAGCTCTGGTCTACAAGATAGAAAGGGACGTCAATCTCCATATATAAGACTCCACCTCACGGCATATTGACTCCTAGAAAAGTAACTCGATAGTGCTCACTCCAAAATAGGCAAGTAACCTAAGGAGTCAGTCAGCAGAAGGAACAAAGTGAATCCAAGATCTGGAGATCTTGGATCAATACTAGAAATCAAATCTCTCAAAAGCTCTATGGTGTGACTGCACCTCTCAATACTCCTCGAACTCGGGGGTAGGGGAACAAGGCAAAGAATCTCTGAAGTGTAGTTGACCCCTCAGACACTGCACAAAGAATCACAAGCAATCAATATAATGATAGATAATATTATAATGCATCAAAATGAATTAACTTAAGACAAACACGTACCTGTTGAAGGGCTCGCAAAGTCAGCGGAGTAACCAGTAGGAACAAAAGAAGGGCCAGTAACGCCAGTCTGGGTTCACTCAGGAAAGAAAGAAAACTCCATAGGTATCAAGTCTGAGGTCGTTGGTACGTATGACGGTGTCTCAAGAAACTCTAAAAGTAGGCCTGCGCTGGCTCCTGAAAACTCCCTAGGACAGAAAGACCCATAAGGGTACACCGGAAAAGAGAAGTTATCTGGAGGATCCAACGTACTGTAACCGATAAAGTCTAATCTCCTTGGTCTCTATGAACTCTCACCGGAGTCTCCGAGTAAAGTGTTAATGTCTACAGACATCCGAGAAGATGTACGCTGGGAGCCGGCACATCTACGTGAAAGCCTGGCAGTCTCAGCACGAGGTGGCTCAGGTGCCACATCTGAACCTCTGGCCGAAGAGGGAATTATGGCTCTAGCAGTAATATGATCCTCAATATCTATCCCTGTATCAAGAGCAAACTAAGAAATCAATATTTAGTCAAATTAATAACTAATGGGAGAGAAAAGGTCAGCCGTGTGAAACTAATGCCGATACAACTAAATGGCTGAGCTAGTAGAAAACTAGAACTAGTGCAAAGCCTGAGCAAGTGCAGCCATGTCACTGTTGCTGTGAAGAAACGGGTCTCCTGTGGTACGCTCTCCTTGCGTAAACATTTGTAACTCCAGGAACAACTGGCCAACTGTCAAAAGCTGTAGCTTGAGAGTACCTGAACTGCCTGGCCACCTTGTTAGGCTGTAGCCCTCCAATGTCACTGTAGCACTGCTCTATAACACAACCAACTAGGATGTATACTGAGGAAGTACTCAGTAACTACTATACTCTATCCATGGAGCAGTAGTGTGTGTCTGCCTCTATGGTCAATCCTATCCACTATAACTATACCCCTCTGGTGTGGTGGTAAACTAACAGTGTCTGGCTGGTGCACTAAAGTAAATCTGTCTGTAACCAACTGTGGGGCAAAGAAGAAAAGGTGGATCCTCTATGACTCAAAGGTATAGGATGCCTGAGAAAACTGAAGAACTATAGGGTATCTCCTCTTAAGAAAGTAGTCATGAGTCTCTAGATAGGAAAAAGCACCCTGAACGTGCAAGTAGACCCATGCATATAAATACTGTCACGATAAAACTGGGTCATGTACCTCAAGGGAACTCGCCTCAGAAAGGGTACGTAGAACTCTATAAACTTTGGTCAGTACAACTGGAGCAAATGAGAGCCTCTGCCCTTGTGCTAACTGGCAAGCTACTAAGAGAACACTGCACCTCAAAGAGCCTGTCCTGACTAGGAGTACGAAGGTGCAGAGCCAAGTGGCCAAAAACTCAACCAAAAGCAACTCCTCTCTGACACCTGACAACCCTAGGGAAGTATAGTCAGAAATAAGGGTGGGCTCAGCAGTCTCCTCTGACAACGTTGTGCCAAACTGCAAACCAAGTCCAAAAGGGTCGTGCAGTGAAACCCCAACAGTAGATAGGTGTCTCTCCTGAAGAAAACATTAGATCTAAACATCCACAGGTATGGAAGCTCTAGCACGCTGTGACAAACCTGATGTCCTATATATCTGCCTGTAGTGCTATAAAGCAACTGGGTAAACATCTAGCAATACTAACCTCCCTCTCATGTCACTGTCAGCTAAAAGGACCTGCTAAAACAATTGCTCATCCGGAGGGATGCACTCCTCAAAATGGTGACAAAAAACTGGTAGCCCGAATACTGCCTGGAGGTTTGAAAGAGTAACCGTGGGCTCCTCTACTCCGATCCAGCAAGTACCTTTGCCTGAGTCCCATAACTCAACTAAACCTCAAACCCAAGAGGAAGGACGGTGCCCGTAGTCAAACAGCGAGGCGTAAACTACCCCGTAAATCCCCACTGGCTATAATGTACCTATGTGCACCTGAAGAATGTATCATACCCAACAAACGTAACCCTTGACTGGACTCTACACCTACCCAACTATGGAGTCTCTCAGCCACTCCAAGGGTGCTGTCTGTAATTGCCGGTGACCAAGAAGTCTTGACTACCCAATAGGTTTTGCTACATCGACTGCTGGCTCCAAAATGTCGCAAGTCCCCCAGCTCAGTGGTGCAATGGAACTCTCCAGCGGGTGGTACTCCCCACCCTATAGTCTGAGACTAGTGACCCACCTGTTCGGGTCCTCAAAAGCAACATAATCTCTAGAAATCTCTAGAAGTAAGGGGGAGCAAGCAAAGAAATTATGGAAAAAATCTCGCCCCAGCAGCATATCCTAGTGCTGCTCTAGTCTGTCTCGAACGTCAACACTTCCATAAGGATCCTGCGTGTCGATCACATCCCAAATGGTAACCTCACTAGGCTCACCTGGTGGAAGATCATCAGATCTCTGCTAACGGAACATCTCCTGCATAAGGAGAAAATACATAAGTGTAAAAAAGCAGTTATAATAATGACAAAAAAAAAGAATGCAAAAAAAGGGGCTACTAAGGACCGTCAACCGACTCACAACAAATGTGTTACTCTCTGGATGCATACCACATTTATTCAGGGACATTTATTTGAAAGCTCGTTAGGGATGTTAGGCCCTCTTGAACTAGGTCCCAAGCTAACCAAGAGGGGGGATTAATTAGAAAACCTAAAAACCAAAGATAAAACTCCAACCAAAATCACCACAAACAAAGTGTGGAAGAAAAATAAATACGGAAGCAATAATAAGAAAAGAACACACTGGATTTATAATGGTTCGGTCAAACCTTGACCTACGTCCACTCCTTGAAGGCACCCCTCAAGTATTGCACTAAACTAGTGTCTCTCCTTTAGCCCCCACAGCTAGTCGAAGAAGCCCTTACAAAATCACTTCCACCTTCCCCGGTGCGGCGGAGTCGCCGGGTCCTTTGACACCAAAGGGATCTTCTTCTTTGGTGAACTTACCTCGAGAAAATCCTTGAATCCGATGGTACTAAGGTGCGAGTTCGCCAAAGCAACCGTGTGGATCCCCCACCACACTCCCTTGAGTTCCTCCCCCTCATAGGATCTTGTCCCTCTCAAACTCCACCCTTTCCTCTCTCCCTTTCAAGCTCTCTCTTCAAGTCTCCCCCACAAGAACGAAGCTCCAATGGCTGCAAAAGACACTTACAAAAGTTTTCATGCCATATCTTAAATAGAAGCTCTCAAAACGAGCTCATTAATGCAAGTTGCCGTCATTATCGTCCAAGACGATATGTATATCGTCCTGTACGATCAGTACAAATTAAGCTCATTAGCCCGGGATGATATGGGATGATCAGAAGAAACTTGGTTACATCATCCTGATCGATCTCACGATTGTCCTGGACGATTAGTTTAAAACCAGTTCAATCGTCCTGATCATCGCCATGAATAGAGTCTGGCCGATGTAAATTGTCCAGGGTATCGTCCCGGCCAATCCAATGATCGTCCCGGCCGATCTGATCGTATCAATCAGCCATTAATTCTTTCCAAAGATACCATATCATTTTAGGCATAATAGAGTTAGATCATCCTGGACTATTGGTATATCGTCCTGGCCGATTTCCTAAAATATATGATACCTAAATTGATCATGGCGGCTGATTCTTTCTTAATTGATCATATCGTCCAGGCCGATTATTATGACGGCTGCCTTAATGAGGATGCCCTAATTAGGGTTTCTGATTTTAGACAGATCGTCCAGGCCGATATTACTATCGTCCCGGACAATGTTACCAAAAACAGAAATCATATAGGGAAAAAGAGAATTTCTACCAAGTTACAAAACAACAGGAGCCACACCAAAAACAATAGACTCAAGAAAGGAAAAAGGTACAAACAGACTCAATCCTAGTCTACCCAATCTTGAGCTGATTCCAAGTTGTAGTCTGATCGTGTGGACCTGAAACATTAGTACAAAAAGGCAATCGTAGAGAAATAAGAAATGTTTGCTATCACCGAAATCATAAACCATATATCGTAACATTATTGACCCCTATAACTCAAACTACGGGCAAGGGAAGTGAAACCGGCAAATTTGGCGATGCACATTTAACAGAACTCATCTCTTGAAGGGTCAAACAACCTCTAATTGTCAAAAGGACAGTGGCAGAATGATCAGGACATCAAATTCAATTAGGTCGAGGCCCCTCGCATTCGAATCGAATGAGATCAATCAAAAGGGATGACCGACACCCAAAATTAAAGCGTGAGGCTATTCAAATGATGTCGGATCGATGAACAGATTTCGTTGTTACTTTCATAATGTTTCAAACCTATGAAAACTACATCTTGTTTATTCAATTTGAAGCATCTAGAATGGTGGCACGGATCTCGAGACAATAATACGAATTTTGAGGAAAATCAACCTTGTGCTATCCAAATGATGTCCGTTCGCAAAATGGATTTTGCCATTGCAACCAGAATATCACAAATACCCAAAAACCATATTTTTTGTGTTTAATTTGGATCATCCAAATTGGTGACATGAATTTTGAGGAAAATTAGCCTTCCTGCTATCTAAATAATGTTTGTTTGCAAAATGGAATTCACCATTGCGATTGAAATATTACAAATACACAAGAGCTACACTTTCTATGTTCAATTTAAAGCATCTGGATTGGTAGCACAAATTTTGAGATAAAACATTCATATCGAGGAGAATAGGCCTCGACATTACCAAATGAAGTCTGATTACAAAATAGACTCCGCCGCTGTATTCAGAACATCCCAAATACTTAGGAAAAATAGCAAAATTGTGCAAATTAAAACATGCAAGGAGATCGACCCCCATCCTGAGGCAAAGCAAGAATTTCAAAGAAAAGTTAGCTCGGCGCTATTCAAATGATGTCCGATCTCAAAATGGACTGTGTCATCGTGTTCGGAACACCATTAATACCCTAAATGCACTATCAATTTATTTGAATGTTGTTGTGCGTGCAAATTGAGAAAGAACCAAAGCAACAACATGCATTTCAAGGGAATTTGGCCTCGGCATCACCC
Organism: Dendrobium nobile; assembly: GCA_022539455.1. Lineage (NCBI taxonomy): Eukaryota > Viridiplantae > Streptophyta > Magnoliopsida > Asparagales > Orchidaceae > Dendrobium > Dendrobium nobile. The sequence goes on from CM039733.1 coordinate 56,156,334, forward strand.
AAATGAGGTCCGATCGTGAAACGGTCTACGTCGTTGCAACGGGAACATCGGCAATATCCTAAATACACAATCAATTTGTCCAATTTTGATATTCAGTGAATTTGACACATAAAGCGAAGCAAAGTTGCACGCAAAATGAGGAAGCATGCAAATGTATGCATTTTGAGTCAACTAATACAGTTTCTTCATTCTAAATTAAATACATAAATGACTAGAACACCAAAATGACATTAACTCAATAAAATTTTAGCAAACATTCAGATGCCCAATAAGTAAACTATCAAGTTAGAATTAAATGCAATACCTCGTTCAATCAAAATATGGATATCTCTGATCAAATCCCATCACTTTCTATAGCTGGCTTCAATTTCCACATTTGTGGTGAAATAAAATTAAAACAAAATAGCCTTCTAGTTTTCTAGCCTTCATAGACACTAACTCCCTTCAACTCCGATAAAAACCTCCACACCCTCAACGCTTCCTCTTCTTTTTCGCCTCTACTCCATGGCTTCAGTAGTGAAATCCAAATCCTGTGACACCAAACAGCAAAGTAGTTCTGTCCGCCAACCTCCACTATCCTTCACGTGAAACTTGCACAGACCTATCCACAGTTTGCATCCTACCTGTCAACCGAGCCCCACTTCCTTCAAACTTCTAGTAACCTTATCTCAAGCAAGTCGCTCTTAGCAACAGTAACACATCTGCTCCATTCCATTCGACCTGGACTCCTTGGTTTGTCCGTCTCACCCCACGCTGGATGAGTCTCCAAGTCGTCTACTCCTATTTTACGAGAAGAATCGTTGTCTTCTCCTGTCTCACGTGTAGATCATAATAACCTGCAAATTCTATGACAAGTTTCTTTCCTTCTCTCTTATTTGATTTCAGTTAGCTATGTTGTTTCTCCACTCAAGTCCCTTTTTATAGCCGCATGCAGCAATTTTTCTAAGCTTCGTTTCACGTGGAAAACAACTTAGCAAGATTTCTTCTGTTTATATTATTTTGTCTTATCTCCCACTTACACTTAAAGCCAATAGATTCTTCACCATGTGAGCCTTCCTAACTACTGCACCAAATTCTGCATCACTCCCATACACTTACAGAGATTCTCTTTAAAGAGCAAAGGTCAAATCAAAAAAAAAAAAAAAAGATAACTGAGTGCCTTTTTTTGTTGTTTTCTATTTTCAACAGCCTATTAAAAATAGCCAACTCACTTTCTCATTCATTAGAGCTCATAGGATATTTCCTACATACCAACTCAGCCCACTTGAGCAACAGCTGGGAAAAAGGCCCCTCAAATCAGAAGAAAATATACCAAAATATTTGTTACTTCTCTAAATTAGCCCACCTACCAAGCTAGCAATCCATTACACAAAGCCACTCCCTCCCAAACTTCAGTCCAGCAACAGTTAACCCAAAGCCCATCATAAGTTTGCATCCGAATATTAGACTTCTTTATCTTTCAGTTATTTTATTTCTATTTCCTGCTACTAATGTCAGTTTGTGTTTTGTAGTATAATTAATATTATTAAATAGTATTACTGACATTGTTAGTCACATTATTAGCATTACTAATTAGTAAATAAAAAAGTGTGTCGAGAGGTTTCAAAAAAAAAGAAAGAAAAGATTCAAAAAAAAGAAGAATGAGAAAATAAAAATAAAGAAGGGAAATTTGTTGTGTTTTGTGCATCTCACCATCGTCGCCAACCTTCACGAAGGTGAGAATTTTCAACTCAGATTCTCATTTTGGCGTTCGAGGAGCACCGGTAAATCGCCCATACACGTTTTTCTCTAGCGTGGTGGGAAGGAAACTCAGTGCGGTGCCTACGACGAGATGGGAAATCATCTAAAAGCTCCTTTTTGGCATTCATGGCACACCAAAAAACTACCCCTACACGCTTTTCTCTAGTGTTGTGGGATGGGAACCCTGTGTGATGCCCACGGCGAAACGGGGATATTTATAAATAACCACTCATGGGGAAATGATTGTGTTTTTTTGCAACAGGTATCGAAGACCCATACATGCCTTTCTCTGGCGTGGTGGGGTTGAAGATTTCACGGCCGCGGTGTCCTCGTATGAGGCCACCTACCGTACATGCTTTTCTCTAATGTGGCGGGAGGGCCAGCTTTTCGTAGTTTCCCTTAAACGGGGGAGACGTCAGGAGGCTGCCAAAATTTTCAGTGAATCAGGGATAAGACTTGGAAAAAATGTGGACAATTCAAACTCAAACTTGGACTCTAATAAATAATATTAATTGAACATTAATTAAACCTGAAAGCATTGAATCTAAACTTGAATGAATTACAGGGGACTTGAATTTACATTCGATTTGAACAATTGAATGGAAGGAACAAGGACTTGAACATTTAAACTCAAGCCAAAACTTGATTTGGACTAAATGAGACTTGGACATGCAATTGAACTTGAACGATTTGGATGACAGGGAACCTGAATTGGACCCAAATGAACAATGGAAACAAATGAATTTGAACATAGAAGAATGACATTGAATAAAAAAAAGGAAAAGAAATGATTAACAAGGAATTTCACTTGAACAATAATATAATATTTCCAATGGAATATTGGAATTATCATATAAATGTTTGAATAATGGAATCTCACATAAGCAAACAAAAACTCATGGTGTATGGAATCCTTAACATCTCCTTTATGAGTAATGAAGTTAAGAGGATTTATAAATAATTATATTGATCCTATGCAAACTGTTGGGACACCAATAAATGTGAGTGGGAAATCGAGCATACCTCATCTACAAATGATGAAAGCAAGGTAAAAAAAAATCCAACTGGATTGCCAATGTTGATTCAAAGTCTCTTCAATGAACATTGTTGTGATGATGAAAGCAAGTAATAATATAATACCCTTATCAAATCTCAGAGCACCATCAAAGTTCCAATTCATAGACAAGAAAAATGCTAGAATTCATGTCAAGGCAATGAAAGGGCAAAGCAGTTTTGTTTGATACAAGTCAATTAATTCTGCTCTGCGAGAGTTTTATGTAGCTCTCCAAACTATAAAGGATGACGATCCAAACAAATTAGGAACTTCTATGTTTGATTATAATGAAATCTACCAAAGTCTATATCATTTTATTCCTAGAGTGAGAAAGAGATAAGCATTTTTTTAAGCTGTATATTATTGTTGATGATGTAGCAAAAGCATATGATTCTATTGATCAGAATGTTTTAATTGATATAATGAATGATGTTATCCCAAGTGATACCTATTCCAAGCTTGTCTATGACAAGAAGTCCATAAAGGCCATGCCATATCGATTATGTTCTTATCATTGCAACAAGAAGAAGGACATCATGAAAATTGAAGCTCCAATCCAGCTAAATTCATCTTGTTGTGTCTTCATTGATAAGGGTACTAGCATTGAAGTTAGTAACCAGATGTTGCATCGTGTTTGAGCTGAACATCTGAAACATAACATATTGAAAATTGGCCATGACTATTATTTACAAGAGGTTGGCATCTCCCAGGGAAGTATATTATCTTCACTTTTATGCTCGTGTTATTATGGGCATTGTGAGCTAGATGTCATTTTACCCTTCCTTAAAAAAGCATATGAGATTAGTTCAAGAACAATGAACATAGAACCAATCTCATGACGACATAAAGTTGGAACCAAGCATGAAGGAGCTCGATATCATGCTTAAAATGAAATTATGAGTGGTGAGATAGCAACTCCTAATTAAGTGTAAGAGAAGTATACCAGAACTTATGTTGGATGAAGAGCTTACAAATACCCCTCACTCAAGAATAAGGATGAAAATTCAAGCAATCAATCTACTTGAGATAATTGCAATGATTACGAGTATGTATGGAGGATACAATGACATACTTGTAATCAATGACACGAAGATTTCCAATCAGCATTAAGGGATTCTCGGATGTATAATGCCAGATCCTATGGTTTATGTTAACATGAAGTCAAATACAACGCATCTTGCAAGAAGTAAAGAGCATAAATACACCTGTCTTCTACAACAAGAGAACAAGATGTTATGAATGTAGTAATGCTCCATGACTTGCATTAAGATATAAATGAAGGTATCCAACCCCGCAACCAATGAGAATATAGAATGAATATACAGTCTTTTTGAAGACAAATATACAAAAGATGGCAACAAGTGCTAAGATACTTATATAACCTGTAATAAGGCAGTCGCAAGTAGATGCACTTGTCTCCTATAAGTAGGGGGATTCAATATGCATTAAAGTGAAGGACACGACCTATTTAAAAAATTAAAAAAAAAAAGAATATAACTCCCATGTAATTAATACTACTCAGCCACATACAAATAGACCAGTCCTCTACTAGTAAACGAAAGGGATGCATAGCAAATACAATTTTTCAAAGACCCATTATACTTTCAATATGTATGTTCCACAAGCAAAATACAAAGAACTACAACAGTCTACCTATACAAAGTAGCGAACAACGCAATCTATGAGATGCTATGCAACTCCACCGGATCTGTAACACTCATACAAGTAGACAGAAGGCATCTATAAGCTGCAACGCTATACCATTGAATCCACTACATCTATGCAAGTGGACAAAAGGTGTCTATAAATATTCCAAGAATACCCCTATATGTGCACTATAGTTTGTATACACATAAGTACACAAGGGGTAAATGTAATCACAAAACTCGCATGAGCCCCGGCAAGCATGTTATTGGTATACATGTGACGTCTAAGGATGCTGTGTTGGTCGATAAGTGAATTCAAGTTCGAACTCGATCCTTCTATATGATCAATAGGAGTCGACAGGGTTCGAACCATCAAATAAATATACGGTTGTGGCGACTGGTATATTTATTTTAATACATTCATATTAGGTCTTTAAGGCCTATAATCATGAGAATTCACTAATAAAGGCATAAGGCCTACAAAACTTGCTCCTCCTTAGTAGGTAAAAAGGAGTCGATAGGGTTTAACTATAAAATGCCCCCCCAAACACCCGCATGGGCCCCAGCGAGCATGTTATGAGTACACACGTGATGTATAGGGATGTTGCGAGGGTCAATAAGTGAATTCAAGTTCAAACCTGATCCTTCTATACGGATCAATAAGGGTCGACAGGGTTCGAACAATTAAACAAATATACGATGGTGGCGACTGGTATATTTATTTTAATGTATTCATATTAGGCCTTCAAGGCCTACATCAATATGAATTCACTAATAAAAGCATAAAACCTACAAAACCTAACCCTTTATTGATAGCTCAGTATAGTGGACAAGGTTCATCCACAAAATTCAAATATTTTTAAATGGACATGATCCCAAATACCCAGATGATGGCCATATTGAATGAAAATCTCAATCGAAAGGGTCCATTCCAAATAATTCAAAATGCCATCCCAAATACCCAAAAATCATTCCAAAATCAAAAAATTCAAAAATATTTAAAATTAAAATCTAACCATACACCACTTAAAGCAAAATCTAACCACCCTCCACAACAGTTTATCGGGGTGGACAAATTAAAATTTACTTTAGCTCACTAAGAGCTAATGCCTAGTCAAAAATATCACTACGATCCATTCTCAAACAATCTCATGTCATTGAGGATGTGGTACGTGTCCTCTGACTGACAATTTTGTCACCAAATGGCATCATAGGATAAATAATTATGACCTGAGGCCCTCTGAACCGAGTGGTTTTGCCACCAAATGGCACCACAAAATACTAGTTATGACCAGAGCTGATACGTTCCTTAATGATATCAAATCCTTGAGATGTGAATCAATAGGATATGATTGATAGGGCACAAAGCCCTCTATTAGCTAAGGTGGATTCAAATTTATCCCCTTAGGCAAATATCCACCCCGGGTCTATAAGGTACCCTTGGACGAAGTAACCCATGGCTGCCAATAAGGATCCTTTTATCAAGTTGGGTTGACTTCCTCCTCTGACAAAGTAGACCAGGGACCACGATGGCCCGGAATGATGGAACCATGGGATCTTAATATGATCCATCATCCATTCCCCCACCATCCACTTTAAGTGAAAGATGGTGAAATTTTTAATTTTAAATATTAAACCTTTCCAAATTTCCAAAAGATAACCCAATTTCCATATCCAAAACCAATTCCCAAATTCAAACCTATACTGATATTATATGCCATATACTACGTATCTTTATGTATATGATTAACGAATAGCCTTAATCAAAAGTTTTCTCTCGTTATCAGGAGGGGTAATTAACTATAGGGGCTTATGCCTATAGGAAACCAGAACTCAAATCATAAAGTCCTCATAAAATGAGGCAAAAATCTCTAGGTAGTGTCTTATCTACAAACCCATCTACTTTCCAAAATTTACCTCAGAACTTATTCCGTTAAAGCTCCCTCGTTGAAGAAAAAGCAAACAATGAGGGCAGAGGCCGGGGCCGAATTTTTGGAGCGCACACGGTGCTTGAAAGATTGGCGCTGTAGTTCTCATAAAATGAACTAACTTTGTTGCACTTATATTTTTACTCAGCCGCAATGATTACTGATGTGAATCAGTTACTTAATGAATAGTTACATTGATTAATAGATAGATCGTGTCCTTTGGAAGTTACGACTACAATGCCTCAATGTTGCTAACTTTTTAATGTTTCATCACTAACTTATGTGGATAATTTACTTAATGAACAATTATATTATTATGCTAGTAGATCACGGCCTTTGAAAGTTACAATTGCTATGATGCAGTACTATTGACTTTCGAATGCAACTACACCATAATAGCAATTTTGGAGTGTATGATAGATTGTGATCCCTTGACACTTGAAGATAATGAATGTGATTCTACAAAGCTGACCATTTTAATATCGTGGTGCTATCCAATATAGATTTCAGCACCGACATTTCAATGTTGTAGTGCTCTGACAGTGACTTTGATGGCGTTGTGGCATTGATTTGTCCAATGCCGTAGAGCTGGATGATACTTAGAAGTTGGTTCTTTTTTAAAATAAATTCTAAATATTTATCTAAATTAAAATAATGAATATTATTTTCAAACTCAAATCCTTATAAATTTGAAAATTCTAGTCCCTAGTTTAATTAAGAGTTTTCTCTTTTCTGATGTAATTAAATATTGGGGCTTGCCTCTACAGGAAGTTTGAAACCTAGCAAAAAAAAAACCCTATCAAGGTAGGGAAGAATCCTATGGATGCAGACTATAGTTTTATGCATTAGTTTTAACATCCATATTCAAAATGATACGTAAATATTCCTTTATCCTTTGGGATGAATTAAACATTTCTTATGTTGAGTTTGGATATGAAAGTTAATGGTTTCTCTTTTCAAATCAATAGTCAAGTATCATTTTTTTTAAATGATGGATGTTATGTTATGTAGATAGAATTTAAAAATATTCAAGTGAATCATTTGGAACATTTTACATTTGATGTGTCTGTAGGATTTTTCAGGCGATTCCACTGGGAAAGACTTCTCTCTTCATTTTTAATAGAGACTTGATTTTTTTTAAAGATTTATAAAGGTTTTAAATGGTTCTTAATATCTAAATTTTGTTTTAAACTAATTTTCTGTGAGACCTCGTTCCCTTACTGTTCCTCTCTAATTTGGATTTTCCTCCAAGGATCGTCCAGGACGATTTTGAACATCGTCCAGGCCGATCGGTACTGTTCAAAATATCGTCCTGAGAATCGCCCTGAATGCAGTTCAGGCCGATGTGATTTTGTTCTGATCGGCCAGGACGATGTGGCGATCGGCCTGGCCGATCAGACTAAAGATATAAGAAAATCAACTCGATTTGAGGAGAGAGAAAATCATTTTAAAAACAAAATATCTGATTTTAGAGAGAGAAAGAGAAAGGGAAAAGAGGAAAAGCTGGGTTTTGGAGGTCGTGGAGCGCTTTCGTCCGATGCTGCTGTTGGGAAAAGTGAAGATCTCGTGGTAAGGACTCTGAATCCTATTTCTATTTTCAGAGATATTGAGTTTTGACTGAGTTGTGCACTGTTTTGTGTTTTCATAGTCGAACTTTTGACCTGATTTTGTATTGACACAACTTTCACCGCACAACTTTTGGTATGTTATAGATATGACTATTGTACACGATTTAAGTATTTTCTGCGACGATTTTACCGGTCGGAATTGATTCTACGCGATTTTAATTGAATAGAAAAATATCAGGACGTGATTTGACTTGGATTCTATAGAATAATAGACTTGTATTGATGTTGTGGATATTCGATTGTAATTTGGAGAAATTTGGAATTTGTGCCTTTTTGCATGATTTTTGTGTAAATTTGACTGACTGCCGTTACTCTGCCCGATTTTCGTATGATTTCTGATTTGTCTGAAATTGATAGATTGAATTGATATGCGTATGACTATTGATATGATTGTTCTAGATTGCTTTAATATTGCTTCTTGCATTGACTATTGATTGAATTGATTATTACTGAAAGACAAGTGGGAACCTGATTGAACGTTAGTTGGAGATTGACTTGACCTGTACAGGATGGTGGGCCGACGGGCTTTCCCTTAAACATCGATTATGGATTTCTACAACAGCACTATAGATGGGAGTTATAAGGAGTTTTATATGCCGACGGGCGGCCGACGGGCAAAAGAGTGACGACTCTTATTGATTGAAACCAACGTACGGATATCTACAATAGCACTATGGATTCTACAACAGCACTATTGATTATAGATAGTGTTTGTGCTTGTCTAGTAAGGCCATTGTATGGAATTGCATGTATACGATATTGCATCGCATGGATTTCTTGATATACATTGATTTATTGATTTTCGATTGATTTATTGATCTTGAACGGATTTATTTATGGATTTACTGTATCGTACGATTTTATTGATTTTATTGATTGATCATTGAGCATGGATACAATAGATTTATCGTATTGCTTTTCCGATTGATTTTATCGACTTGATCTATGGATTATGGATTATGGATATGGAATGTATTGATTCATAGATACCGGCACCGATATTGATATGGATTCTGTGTATTGATTCATAGATATTGACATCGACATTGACATAGATTATATCGATTGATAGACACCGACATCGACATTGATATGGATTATGATATTGACATATGGATACTATTGATACGACAGATCCTGACATGCTATTGATACACTGATACATTGATTCGTTGTGCCGATTATCGATTGATTGATTGAATGGATTGTTGCCGTATGGATTTAATTTATCGTAGAATAGATTTCTTTATGGAGCTGATTGTGTTGATTTCAATTGACTTGATGATTTCATTGTATGGATTTGTTTTTAATTGCTAGGTTGATTTCTTGATTTGATTCGATTGTTCTATGAATTTCCCTGCTGTGAATTTTCCTGCTGTGAATTTTCCTGCTGATAGATATATGTGCTCTATTGATTGAGATGATTTCCCTATTGTAGCATCGTACGTCGTTATTATTGAACCGTACTCGCTGCCGTAGTGTCATTGACTATTGTATATTGATATCGAGTGAATTGTTTTGAATAATTGGATTGACTGATTTGCAAGAATGATATAGATACTACGAATTGACTAGACGACACAATTGACTAGACGACACGATTGATTGAACTGATAGTATTGATTGATAGACACTGCTACGATGGATAGATATTGAATGGAAGCACTTACTGATTTGATTGCTGGGGAATATTAATTTATCGATGTTTTTACCGCTATATTGATTATTGACTATTGATGGATTTAATTTGATTTGATCGATTGATTTGACAAATTGATTGATTTTCTTCGAGATTGATGTGGATTGATTGAGCTTGGTTTATTGATTTGCCTGTTGCTGCATTGACTGGTTTTATTGACTATGAATTTTCATATTGCATAGATTGATTGACCATTGACTGATATAGATTTGATTGACTGACATGCATATTGATAGCATCGCCGTGCTTTGATTTCAGTTGTAGGCTTTGGTGACCTGCTGGGCTTTGTAAGCTCATTATATGTGGTTGAAATTTTCAGGTCCGAGCAAGGGAGCAGGAATGGAGATTGATCAAGACTGTCAGACGAATCCTTTCACTATTGATATCTGGGGCACCACATATTCCTTGTCCAAGATCATTTGGATTGGGTCAAGATATAAATCTCTTTAATTCAAAAATCTAGAATCTCCTCAATTTGAAGTCTTTAGATTGGGCCCTTATTTAAATTCTGATGTAAATTCCTATCTAAATCATCACCTTTGTTGGAAATTCTTCTTACCAGTTTAAATCTAAACTTCCTTAAATTCAAAACTAAATTCTAATTCTATATTGGTGTAAACTTGTCTTAGGAATTCAGTAAATTTAGCTCAGTATTAGAAGGAGAATTTGCTCAGGATGATAATGAGGATGACACATTTAATCAGGTAACTAATTTGGAAAAGGCTATAAGGACTCTCAAACACCACCTCAAATTAATGTTTCTAATATTTCTATTAATGCTAATAAACATTTAGATCGTATTAATAAAAGTGTGGATGAGGATGATAGTGGCCATACTCATGTGCAACCTAGAAAGAACAAGAAAAATAAAAATATTACTATTTAATCCCCGAGAAGCACACGATCTCAAACTTCTCTTCTTCACTCTAATGTTTAAGTCTTTTATTTATAATGTTAGGGGCATTGGTTGTCTTTCTACTAGAATTAGAGTTAAAAATTTATGTCGTATTCATAATATCTCTTTGCTTATTTTGATTAAGCCTCTTATATCCCATATTAAGCTAGATAATATAGCTAGAATTTTGGGTTTTAATCATGATATGGCTAATAGTTCTAACACGATTTAGGTTCTTTAGAAGTATCCGATTATTATTGATATTGTTGGTGATTTTTGTCAAGTGATTCATTGTAGTATTATAAATGTTTTGCTTCCTTTGTTTATGCGACCTTTTCACATAATATTAGAAGGACCTTATGGGATCAGCTTATTCAATTTCATAGTGTTGTGAATTTTCCCTGGTTGGTGGGTGGCGACTTTAATACTATTTCCAACCCTACTGAAAGGCTTGGGGGATCAGCCCAGTTTTTCAATCTATGGAGTATTTTAATAACATGATATCAGATTGTAACCTCAATTATATTGGCTATGCGGGTAGCACTTTCACTTGGAATCGTGGTAATCTTTGGCAATGTTTGGATTGTGTAATCTTAAATGAAAATTGGATTAATTCCCTTACTTACACTCATGTTGAACACCTTGATAAAACTCTTTTTGATCATTCCCCTATGCTTATTACCATTAATTTGAGACATGACAGCTTTGTTTCTAACTTTAAATTTAAAAACATTTGGCTTCTTGATAATTCTTTTATTAATATGATCCACAAAAATGGGCAAGCTTTCCTACACCCGGATAATTCTATTTTTGGTATGAATAGAATGTGGCTTAAGTTAAAAAGATTGAAGTATAAAATTAATTGGTATGAATCATAATATTTTTAAAAATGTTTTCTCTAATATTGTCAATGCTGATGATAACATTAAGTCTTGTGAGAATACTTATCAACAACATCCTTCTGATGAAAACTTGACTCTTCTTTAATATGCCAAAAATTCTCTCTTTTACTTACAAGCTCAAAAGGAAGCATATTGGAAACAAAAAGTGGCCTATAAGAATCTTATTGAAGGGGACAATAACACTTAGTATTTTCATGCTTAAGCGAAATAAAACTAGAAATTGGATTCATAAAAATGCTTGTAGTGATGGTTCGTTTACTAAAGATCATGAAGATATTGCTAATAATGGGGTGGAGTATTTTAAAAATGTTGTTTAATCAAATTTTCTCTCCTATTCATATTGATAATCCTGATATTATTCCTCATGTCATTACTCATGATGATAACATGGATCTCAATAGATATCCTACTTTAGAGGAAATTAAGAAGACAATTTTTGAGATGAACGTTGAGTCTATTGCAGGCCCGGATGGGTACACAACTAATTTTTTTCAAAAAGCTTGGGACATTATTAGCCATCATCTTTTCAATGAAGTTTTTGATTTTTTTTGCTTGAAATAGCATGCCTTAGTTTTTCTCTTCTACCTCCATCATGCTTATTCCTAAGAAAAATGAGGCTAGTAATTGGAATGATTTTAGGACAACTAGTCTATGTAATTTTTTTAGTAAATTTATTTTTAAAATGATCATGAACCACCTCTCCCTCTTACTTCCTAGAAACATTGCTCCTAATCAAACAGGTTTTGTCAAAGGTAGATCTATTTCAGATAACATTTTACTTGCTCAAGAAATCATTCATGTTTTGAATGTTATGGAGCCTTTATCTTTAAATTGGATATAACCAAAGCCTATGCTAATATTAATTGGAATTTTCTCCACCACATTTTACATCGATTTGGCTTTAATTTTGCTTTCATTAAACTTATTAAACAAAGCATTGAATATTCCTTTTTCTGTTATTGTTAATGGTAAGAGTAATGGTTTCTTTAAATATTTGCATTGTTTGAGACAAGGTGATCCTATCTCGCTTGCTCTCTTTATTATTGCCATAGAGTATTTGTCTAGAGGCATTACCAATATTTATAAAAAATATCCTAATGGAATTTATATAACTTTGGTTGGTTTTATTATTTTTCATTTATATTTTTCTTATGATGTTATTATTTTTTGTAATGGCTCTATCAATAGGGTTAATAGAATCATGAGGTTTTTAACTACTTTTGAAGATTGTAGTCATCTTTTTATTAATAAAAGTAAGAGCTTCTTTATTGTGTCTAACAAGGTTTCTCATGATCGTATACTTTCCATTAAAAATAGTATTGGTTTTTCTAAAGGCTCTTTATCTCTTAAGTATCTAGTTTTTCCTCTTTATAAAGGAATGAAGAAGTCATTTCTTTTTGACGATCTTCTAACTTCTGTGCAAAAAAGGCTTATTTCTTGGGACTCCAACTTTCTTAGTTTTGGGGTAGATTAATCCTTATCAAAAGTGTTTTGTGTTCCTTACATTTTTATATCTTTTAAATGTTACAACCTACTACCGTTGTTTGTAATGAGATTGAAAATTTATTTAATAAGTTTTTTTGGAGAGGTTCCAATATGAAACATAATGTTATTTGGTCCTCCTATACTAACTTTTGTGTGGTCCTTAGGGAAGGGGAGTTGGGTTGTAAAAATATGCATGATTAATCTTATGCATTTTATTTTAAATTGTAGTCCATTTTTTTGTTCTAAACTTAGTATTTGGGCTAAGTTATGAGTGATAAGTATTGTGTTGGCAAGCACCCTACTTTGCGCTGTTATAATAATAGTGATTCCAGGGTTTGGAAAGGCTGTGTAGTATCAAGTGGTGAGCTGAACTTCATGTTAAATGGGGCCTTGGTAATGCTTCCCTTTTCTTTTCACAAGATAATTAGATGGGAGGTTAGTCTATTGATTCTTATATTAATTCTTTTTTCCACTACCACTACTAAAGTTGATTCTTTTATCTTTAATAATACTTGGTATTGCAACAAACTTACTGATATTATTCTTGAGTCAATTATTTCTAAAATTTTAAATTTTCCTAATAATGTTAACTATGATGATTTGTTTAAAGGATGGTTGGTATAAGGTAAGAAATAGGAACTGTTAAAAAAGTGTTTTCTATGGTTTGTCATAAAAGTATCCCTACGACTATTTCTAATTTTATTTGGAGATTCATGCATAATTATATTCCTACAGATAATAAATTGAGGAAAAGAGGTTTCATTTTAATGTCTAAGCTCCAATGTTGCTATCATATAGAGAATATGCATCATGTGTTTATTTCTTGGCCCTATTGCTATTAAAACTTTGTTTTATTTTGATTATATCTTCATATTGAATTAGTTTAGTCCTCGCATGTCTATTAACACTTTGCTTAAGTCCTAGTTCATTAACTCGAAAGGGCATATTAGAAATGTTATTCCCTCATATATTATGTGGAATCTTTGGATGGATAGAAATAACTTTTTGTTTAATAATACTCGCACAAATTATCTTCATATTATTTAGAATATTAAAGACAAAGTGTTTAAACTTTTCTTTGTAAATCTCGTCCTCTAAAAAATTTTTAAATTATTATTTTGTGGCTTAGAATTTTGGTATTTTGCTACAATTTTCCAACTCATTGGATGACCCTAATTTAGTTTATTATCTCACCCCCTAATATTGTTAAACTTAATGTTGATGGATCTGTGTATAACTATAATTTTAGTGTGGTGGCATTATAAGAGATGATTAGGGGAACATTATTATGGCTTTTGCTGGCCCTTTGGATAAGTGCTCTATGGTCTTTGTGGAGCATTCTACCATTTTAGATGACTTGAAACTATATATTTCTATTATTATTATTAATATTTGGATTGAAGTGGATGTCACTTCAAGTATTCATTACCTTATGAGGCCAAAGGATAGTGTCTGTAATCCTGAGCTTTTCTATCTTGTTAGAGATATTAATTAGCTTCTTATATTTGTTAATTATATTATTTCTCATGTCCATAGAGAAGGAAATGCTTCTAATGATTGGTTAACTAAGCTAGGTTGTAATTTAGATTGTCTTATTGATTTCATTGATAGAAATTTACCCAAGTAATGAAATGCATGATTAGACTAGAGAAAATGAGTTTACCTTATTTTAGAATCTAAATTTTGCGGGTTCATTGGCTCTTCCAATTTTCCTCTCCTTTTGTTCTTTCTTGTATGGTGCTTCCATGGTGTTTCTTTTTATGTTGGTCCATTTTTTTTTAATAGAGCATTATATGAGTTATTTTATTTCCTTGTTTGTCATCCTTTTCTTATGTTCATGTTTTCTTGGAGTTTTATTTGTGATGCATATGTGCTATGATTGGAATCCTTGGGAATCTGATTATAACCCCCTTTGTTGCTCCTCTAACCCTGATGAGGTTATTTCTGGTGGAGTGTATTCTAAATTTAGCTTAGTGTTTAGATCTTTGGGCTAGTTTTGCTGCTTATTATGAAGTGGTTTTATTAGCTTTTTTGGCTAGTTTGGTTGGTTGGACTAGATGTGTTGTGGTGGTCTCATTGAGGCTAGTTTGGCCTATTTTCTGATCTTCTCTTCTTCTACCCTCGCATATGGGTTTACAGTCTATTATGCCTATTTCTTTTTTACCACCGGTGGCTCTTTCCTGGGTTAGTTGTATCGGTTCTTAGTCTTTATGTACTGCTATGTTCTTTCCCTATCTAGGATTCTTAGTCAAAGGAGTATTTTAATGCCTTTATTTCTAGGGACTAACTGTGTTGTGGCTGTGTCTTTTGGGATGTCTGCCATGTTAAGGGTTACTATTCTCTATGCTCTTCATGTTTTGCTTTTTCTCTTAATGTGCTAGAAGGGGTTTGGGGTTAGAATGGAGTGGAATTGGGGTTGCCTTCATGATGCTTACTTTGATTTTAACTTCCTGAGCATGGATGGCCTTCCATTCCAGGGTATAATGTCTTGGTTTGTGGCCCTTAGTTGCTCTACTGCACGTTCTCAATCCTTCTATAGGTGAAGCAACTTTTATGGAGTGCTTTTTATCATTTTTCTTTCCTCTGTTATAGCATTGAAACTTGCTTCCTCGATTCATCTTCAGATTTTTGTTGTAATCTCTGTTGTGTTCATGGTTCAAGTGTTGGGATTATGGTTCAAATTTTTCATGCTATTGGCTTAAGTTTGATCTATTGTTTAGCATTAATGATGATTGTCCTTCTGTTGGTCGAGATTTTCTTGGTAAATCCTGTTGTAATTATTATTGTTGTTATATTGTTGATGAGATCCTATGTTATATTTATGAAGGTTCTTTTATTAGTTATGGGATCTAGAGATGCAATTTAATGCAAAATTATATTCATTGGGTTCAAAATTTTCTGGTCAACATTCAGTATTTGGAAATTAACATTAATTACTCTTATGCTCATTTATTAGTTATTATTTTGTTTATGTTATCTTTGGATTATTATACATTAATTGTAATTTTTTTTGTCCAAGCTGCTCTGTAGTTTCTTATTATAGGTTATTTTTTAATTCTCCTTTGCTGTGCAAGCTGCATTTTTGGGCTTTAGGATTGAGCTTACTAGAGTTGTGGAGAATTCTCATCCTTCTATGTAGGGTTCTTTTTTGGGTGGCAACACCGAGCTGAATGGTTAAATTTTTTTTTTCTTTTGGAATTTTAGCATCTGGCCAACCTAGAAGTTAATAGGTTTTCTTGTAAATGTGTTTAGTGGGTAACTCTGGCTCATAGGTTCTTTTTTTGAGTTTTTTTTAGCTCTTTTAGTAGTAGAGAGTTGGAGGTCCATTAAGGACCTTGAACTTTTTTTGTTATTAACACGTAGGCCCATTAGTTGGTTTTCTCCAAAAAAAATTCAAATATCATAATTAATAAAATAAAATTACAAAATTACAAACTAAATTTCAAACAACGCTAAATCAATCATACAATTAGGAAAAATTAAAATCAACTCTCAATTTTAATTAATATTAAATAAAATTATAATTAAACCTTAATAAACAATTAAATAAATAAATTAGTATAAAATTTATATAATTTTAATTAATCTCAATTTTTTAGGGATTGATCCTTGGATTATTCTAAACCAATGGTACAAAATAACTTGGAATATTTGAGATTGATTTGGTTAATCAAAACCCAAACCAAGTTCCATATATGAGGAGGGAATTAAATAAATAATTAAAAATATAATAAAAACTAATAAATCATAAAAAAAAATTCAATTAAAATCAAATTTTAAATAAATTTAAAATATTAAATAAAACAAAATTACCAAAATTATTTCACTTAAACTTAAGTCAAATAAACTAAATAACTTAAAATTGAACCAGATATAAAACTCACATAATAAGTAATTAAACTAAATTTAGATCCCCACCTTCTCTCTCCTCGTCTGAGCTCTGGTGATTGTGGTTTCTTTGTCATCTGAGTGAATTTCCTCTTCGCCTTGTGATCTTTTATTTAGTTGTTTAGGTTGGATTTCGTTCTGTGACCTAAGGCCACTTTGGCCTTAGGTTTTTGCTGGTATGGTAGCTCCTTCAATCCCTATAGCCCCTTATGCACCTAAACCCTATGGGGCACCTCCACCAGGTTTGGTTGCTCAGAAATAAGGCTTGTTTGTTTTGAATGGTAGTAATAAGGCTTCTACCTTTCATTTTAAAAAAAAAAAATCATTTCTAGTTTTTATTCTTCAAAAGACCCTTGTTTTTCACTTGGGTGTTCATTTTTTAAGGGCTTCCATGCAATTTTGATATTGGATGATGATGTTGTTAAGTTAGCATCTCCTTTTTAGTTTACATTAGTTGGGACATTTTTTATTCGTAGGTCAAATCTTGGGTTGATAAGTCAATGTTTTGGAAATTTGAAATTTTTTTTTATCTTATTATTTGGGTTTGTTAGACGCTCGTCATGTTACAATTCTACTTTCAAATGAGCTTGATTGTAATAGTGTGTTTTCCACTTTGTTCGTACTATATTAATAAATGCCAAATGTGATTGTTTAAATGGATAGTAAAGAGGAATTGTTGATTGTTCCTATTTGGCTTTCTTTCCAAATTTACATTTGCTTTTTTTTTACTCTCAGTGCTCCATGCCATGGGAACTATTTTTGATAGGCCATTGCAAATGGATCAAGCTACTACTTCCAGATTGAGGCCTTCTGTAGATAGAATTTTAATTCAGATGGATATCATGAAAAGCATTTAAGGGAAACTTGGTTTAGATCCAAATCTTTGAGGTATTTGCAGAAGGTCGAATTTGAAAACATTCTTGATTTTGTAACCATTGTAAATTTCAAGGTATGATTATTTTTTTGTGCATCCTCATATTAAAAAGATACATCCTTCTTCTAAGAATGATACGGGTTTGTAAACAATGGAGAAGGTTGAGCAGAATGGTGCATTTAATTCTAGTCTTCTTGTTACCTTATTGGCCGAGAACAACAAATTGAGTGATGACATGGATGATAAACCTTCTAATCTTGGGATGCATAATGTAGACTTGAGAAATTATATTAATTATTTAGAAAAACTTGATGACGTAAATGAGGCTATGGCCGAACCAATTTTGATTGGCTCGGTTGTTCCTATTATGACTATTAATTCTAATGTAGATAATCTTAACGTGTTAAATTCCTCCTCTGCTACCATTCAAGTTATTAATGTTAGTTATTTTAAGAATGACCAACCTCAATCTTAAGATTTATGTGGTATTATTTAAAAGTTTCAAATATTTCAAAATCCACATTTAGCTTTGATAAGGACCTTGTGTTGATTCAAAATGTCAAGGATTTATCTAGCCTAATGTGCATTGATTCTACTAAGGAAAGGTAATTTAATCCCCCCTCTTAGGTTTTTTTGTGGTTGGTACTCCTAAATATCATGTAGGTCAAACTAAAACTTGTGTAATCACCTGGATCTAAGGATGGTTTGGACAAAGAGGATGATGGTTTTACTAAGGTTGGAAAGAAGAATAATAAAAATAACTTGTGTCATCCCCTAGTGCTACTAGAGCATTTAATTCCTTGAATTTGTGTTAATGGTTATTTCTCTTATTTGGAACATTAGTGGTGTGGGTGGGTCTGTTTCTAGAGTCAGGCTGAGAAATTTTTGTAGGATTCATAAGATTTTTGTTAATGTGTTAATTGAACAATTGATTTTTTCCTCTAATTAATGATTTCTGGTAAGCTTCTTAGGTTTAATTTTTTATTCTCTAATTATTCTTATAAAATTTGAATTTTTTAAAAAAATTTATTGGTTAAGTTGGATATTATTGTTGATTTTCCTTAGATTGTGCATACTCATATTGCTTTTCATCAATTTTCTTATTGTGGGTCATTCTTATTTATGCTTCTTGCTCTAGGTTTGGTTGGAAATACCTTTGGAAGCAATTTTGTGACTTTTTTTTTCTATATTGTTGATACTCCTTCGTTGGTTGGTGGTGATTTCAACACTATCTCTTACTTGTTTAATGTTATTGGGGCTAATACTCCTATTTCTGTTGTCGTGAAGGATTTTAACAATATGATTTTGGATTGCAATTAGCATGATATTGGTTTTTCTAACAATGGTTTCATAAGGAATAGACCTACTTACTATGCAGAAAAGTCTTGATTGTATTCTTTTAATAATCTTTGGATTGTTGATTATGAAAGTTCATAAAGGCTTTTATACCTTAAGGAACTATCCCAAGGCTCATCATGGGGGGTGTGAATTAGTAATTTAAAAAAAATTAACTTAAAATAATAATGATAATATTTTGAAACATTTTTAGAAATTGGAAATACTAGATATTAATTACTTATGGAAGCAAAAGAGTTTATCAAAAATATTGATTTAACTATTATGATTTCTTGATTTATGAACCTAAGCAATAATCACAAATTTTTTCGAGTATTTATAATGGAAATAAAATACATAAAATATAAAAGTTCAAAAAGGAAAAAATATACAAGTGATTTTTATAATGGTTTAGTCAACCTTGACCTACATCCACTCTCTAGAGTCCTTTGCTCTGAGAATTTACTCTAAGACAATGTGACTCTCAATTAGCTCCCACAGCAAGGCGGAGAAGCACTTACATACTAACTTTCACCAAACCTAAAGCGGCGGACTGCCAAATGTTATGTCCCCCAGGTGTAGTGGACCTTGATTCATTTTTCTTCCTCCTAGAGAAGGTAAAGAACCTCGACTCTTTTTTCTCCCTCCTAGAGAAGGTATAGTACCTCGAGGACTTGACCTAGAAGCCTCTCTACATAAACAACTTCTAAAGACTCATCAAGGCCATAAGAGGAGCAAGGGTGTAGCTAGCTTGGAGAAACTATGTGATCCCCTCACACTCCTCCCTCATGCTTAACCTCACCTTCTCCTTCCTCTCAAACCCTAGATTTCTCAAAACCTTCTCTCACAAAGTTCCTTCAGCAATCACATAATTCTCTCTTTATTATAAAGAGAATCTTTAAAACATGCTTAAGTAGTGGGCTTCAAGAAATCCTAAAAAATTAAGTTAGTCATCACTATTCGTACAGTATGATTATAATTCGTATAGTTCGATTAGTTCAAAACTAGTCCCATCTAGTATGATCTAAACAGTTGTTCAAATGAATTATTCAATTAATTTAAACACATCGTATAGTATGATACCAGGATCGTCCAATACGATCTATTTAGTTTCCTTTATTCATATAAGACGATTCACGGGATGATTGAAAATCATCTATGCTAATCATTACATACTTCTCTCATCGTACAATATGGTTAGTTGATTTCAAGAAGGTCATCTAGTATGATATTAATATCGTATAGTATGATTAATTCAAAAATCATTATTTTGTTTGGTACGATCTTTGGGACGACCAAATTTCATCTCTACTAATCGTTTGGTATGATCAATATCATATATTACTATTGGCTATCATTAATTAAACCATGATTTGATTGACTAATCATGGGTATTAATTTTAGCAAGATTTTAAATATTTATAGATTATGATTCACATTGTACTATACAATTAGTTCAAAAATTAAATTTCAAAATCTTACTTAAATTAATCTGGCGGCTAGGTTCCAATTTTTCGTGCTATTAGCTCAAGTTTGATATGTTGTATATCATTAATGATGATTGTCCTTTTACTGGCTGAGATTTTCTTGGTAAATCCTGTTGAAATTATTATTGTTTCTATATTGTTGATGAGGTCCTTTGTTATATTTATGAAGGTTCTTTTATTAGTTGTGAGATCTAGAGATGCATATCAATGCAAAATTATATTCATTGGGTTCAAAATTTTCTAGCCAACATTCAATGTTTGGAAATTAACATTAGTTAATCTTATGTTAATTTATTAGTCATTATTTGGTTTATGGTATCTTTGGATTGTTACTACATTGAATGTAAATTTTTGGCCAAGCTGCTCTATAGTTCTTATTGCATGTTATTTTTGAATTCTCCTTAGCTGTGCAAGCTGAGTTTTTGGGCTTTAGGATTGAGTTGACTAGCATTGTGGAGAATTCTCATCCTTTTATGTAGGGCTCTTTTTTGGGTGGCAACACCGAGCTGAATGGTTATATTTTTTTCATTTCTTTATGGATTTTGGCATCTAGCCAACCTAGAAAGTTAATAGGTTTTCTTGTAATTGTGTTTAGTGGGGAACTCCAGCTCATAGGTTTTCTTAGCTCTTTGAGTAGTAGAGAGTTGGAGGTCTAATTAAAGACCTTGTACTTTTTTTTATTAACTTGTAGGCTCGTTGGTGGGTTTTTTCCAAAAAATTTCCAAATATCATAATTAATTAAACAAAATGACAAAAATAGAAACCAAATTTCAAAAAATGCAAAATCAATCATACAATTAGGAAAAATTAAAATCAACTCTCAATTTTAATTAATATTAAATAAATGTATAATTAAACCTTAATAATTAAATAATTAAATAATTAATATAAAAATTATATTATTCAAATTAATCTCAATTTTTTAGGGATTGATCCTTGGATTAATCCAAACCAATGGTACAAAATAACTTGAATATTTTAGATTGATTTTGTTAATCAAAACCCAAACCAAGTTCCTTAAATGAGGAGGGAATTAAATGAATAATTAAAAAATGTAATAAAGACTAATAAATCTTAAATAAAATAAATAAATTCAATTAAAATCAAAATTAAAATATTAAAATCAAACAAAATTACCTAAATTATTTCACTTAAACTTAAGTCAACTAAACTAAATAACTTAAAATTGAACCAAATATAGAACTCACATAATAAGTACTTAAACTAAATTAAGATCTCCACCTTTTCTCTCCTCATCTAAGCTCTGGCGATTGTGGTTTCTTTGTCATCTAAGTGAATTTCCTCTTCCCCTTTCAATCATCTATTTAGTTGTTTAGGTTGGATTTCATTCTATGTGACCTAAGGCCTATTTGGCCTTAGGCTTTGCTGGTATGGGGGCTCTTTCAATCCCTAGATCCCTTTATGCAAAACCCTTTGGGGCACCTCCTCCAGATTTAGTTGCTTAGAAATAAGGCTTCTTTGATTTGAATAGTAGTAATAATGCCTCTACCTCTCTTTTTGTTTTTAAAATATCATTTCTGGTTATAATTCTTCAAATGACCCTGGTTTTTCATTTGGGTATTCATTTTTTAAGGGCATCCATACAATTTTTATATCGGATGATGATGTTGTAAAGTTAGCATCTCCTTTTTTATTTACTTTAGTTGGGAAGTTTTTGATTTGTATGTCAAATATTGATTTGATAAGTGGATTTTTTTTAAGCTTATTATGTGGTTTTGTTAGGCGCTCATCATGTTACAATTCTACTTTCAAATGAGCTTGATTATAATAGAGTGTTTTCACTTTGTTATTACTATATTAACAACTACCAAATGCGATTGTTTAAATAGACATTAAAGAGGAATTGTTGATTGTTCCTATTTGGCTTGCTTTTCCAAATTTACATGTGCTCCATGCTAGGGGTTCTATTTTTGGTAGGCCAATGCAAATGGATCAAGCTATTGCGTCTAGATTAATGCCTTTTGTAGATATAATTGTAATTGAGATAGATATCATGAAAAGCATCTAAGGGAAACTTGGTTTAGATCCAAATCTTTGGGGTATTTGCAGAAGGTGGAAGTTGAAAATATTCTTGATTTTGTAACCATTGTAAAATTTACGGGCATTCTATTAATGAATGTTTTTTTATGCATCCTCATATTAAAAAGATACATTCTTTTTCTAAGAATGATGGGGGGTTGCAAACAATGGAGAAGTTTGATCAGAATGGGGTATTTAGTTCTGGTCTTCTGGTTACCTTGTTGGCCGAGAACACAAAATTGAGCGATGACATGGATGATAAACCTTCTAATCTTGGGATACATAATGTAGACTTGAGAAATTATATTAATGATTTTGAAAAACTTGATGACATAAATGAGGCTATGTCCAAACCAATTTTGATTAGCCCGATTATTCCTATTATGGCTATTAATTCTGTTAAATTCCTCCTCTGTTGCGATTCTAGCTATTAATAATAATTATTTTAATAATGACCAACCTCAATCCTAAGATTTATATGGTATTAATTAAAAAGTTTGAAATATTTTAAAATCCACATTTAGCTTTGATAAGGACCTTGGGTTGACTTAAAATGTCAAGGATTTATCTAGCCTGTTGTGCATTGATTCTACTAAGGAAGGCTAATTTAATCTCTCCTCTTAGTTTTTTTTTGTGGCTGATACTCCTAAACTTCATGTAGATCAAACTATAACTTGTGCCATCACCTGGATCTAAGGATGGTTTAGACAAAGAGGATGATGGTTTTACTAAGGTTGGATAGAAGAATAATAAAAACAACTTGTGTCATCCCCTAGGGTTACTATAACTTTTCATTCCTTGAATTTATGTTAATGGTTATTTCTCATATTTGGGACATTAGAGGTGTGGGTGGGTCTGTTTCTGGAGTTAGGGTAAGAAATTTTTGTAGGATTCATAAGATTTTTGTTAATATGTTAATTGAACAATTGATTTCTTCCTCTAAGTATTGCCTGTTGGTAAGCTTCTTGGGTTTAATTTTGTCTTTTTAATTATTCTTATAAAAATTGGATTTTTTTTTTAATTTATTGGTTAAGTTAGATATTATTGTTTATTTTCCTTAGATTATGCATACTCATATTATTTTTCATCAATTTTTTTATTATGAGTCTTTCTTATTTATGCTTCTTGCTCTAGGTTAGGTAGGAAATTCCTTTGGAAGCAATTTTGTGACTTTTTATATATTGTTGATACTCCTTGGTTGGTTGGTGGTGATTTCAACGCTATCTCTTACTTCTTTGATGTTATTGGTTGTAATACTTCTAATTCTATTGTCATGAAGGATTTTAACAATAAAATTTTGGATTGCAATTTGCATGATATTGTTTTTTCTAGCAATGGTTTCATTTGGAATAAACCTACTTACTATGTAGAAAAGGCTTGATTGTATTCTTTTAAAAATCTTTGGATTGTTGATTATAAAAGTTCATGAAGGTTTTTAAACCTTAAGGAACTAGCCCAAGGCTCATCATGAGTGGTGTGAATTAGTAATTTAAAAAATTTATTAACTTAAAATAACAATGATAATATTTTTAAAACATTTTCAGAAATAGGAAATACCATATATTATTTTTTTGCTAAAGCAAAAGAGTTTATAAAAAATATTGAATTAACTATGATGATTTATTGATTTATGAACCTAAGAAATAATATCAAATTTTTTCAAGCAGTTATAATGGAAATAAAATGCAGAAAATATAAAAGTTCAAAAAGGAAAAAATACACAAGTGATTTTTATAGTGGTTCGGTCAACTTTGACCTACGTCCACTCCCTAGAGTCCTTCGCTTTGAGAATTTGCTCTAAAACAAAGTGACTCTCCTTTTGCTCCCATAGCGAGATGGAGAAGCCCTTACATACTCACTTTCACCAAACCTAAAGCGGCGGAGTGTCGGGCGCTATGTCCCCCCCCCCAAGTGATGGTAGTGGACCTTGACTCATTTTTCTCCCTCCTAGAGAAGGAAAAGAACATCAAATCCTTTTCCTCCCTCCTGGAGAAGGCATAATACCTCGAGGACTTGACCTAGAAGCCTCTCTACATAAAGAACTTCCAAAGACTTACCAAGGCCACATAAGGAGCAAGGGTGTATTTAGCTTAGAGCAACTATGTGATCCCTTCACACTCCTCCCTCATGCTCAACCTCTCCTTCTCCTTCCTCTCAAACCCTAGATTTCTCAAAACCTTCTCTCTCATAGTACCTTCAACAGTCACATAATCCTCTCTTTATTATAAAGAGAATTTTTAAAACATGCTTAAGTAGTGGGCTACAAGAAACCCTAAAAAATTAAGTTAGTCATCACTATTTGTATAGTACGATTCTAATTCATATAGTACGATCAGTTCAAAATAAGTCCCATCTAGTATGATCTAAACAGTCATTCAAATGAACAGTTAAATTAATTTCAACACATCATACAATACGATACCGGGATCGTCCAATACGATCTATTTAATTTCCTCTATTCATACAAGATGATTCACGGGATGACTAAAAATCATCTATGATAATCATCACATGCTTCTTTCATCATACAGTATGGTTAGTTGATTTCAAGAAGGTCGTCCAATATGATATTAATATTAAACGATATGATTAGTTCAAAAATCATGATTTTGTTTGGTATGATCTTTGGGACAACCAAATTTCATCTCTGCTAATTGTTTGGTATGATCAATATCATGTATTATGATTGGCTATCATTAATTAAACCATGATTTGATTAACTAATCATGGGGATTAATTTTAGTAAAATTTCAAATATTCATACAGTACAATTCACATCGTACTGTATAATTAGTTCAAAAATTAAATTTTAAAATCTTACTTAAGTTAATTTGGCGATTAGGTTTTTTATATCATAATGAATCGTATAGTATGATTAGTTCATAGAAACTAATTTTTCAATTAGTTATTAATCCCATTCTTTATATATTGATCATACATTACGATTGTAAGTTGTACATTACGATAAGAACCAAAAAATTTTAATTTTTAAAATTCATCACTCCTATTATGTGTGTGTCCATGATCACCCAATTACATAAACTCTTATGTGGCCAGACTCAAGAAATAAAAAATAAAGAAAACAAAAATTTCACACTTTGTTACTTGTCACTCTTATTCTACCCATTCTTGAGATTTCAATAGCCTTTAGTGGAGTATGTATTACCTGTAATGATAGTGCTTATAGACAAAAGAAATATCTAAAATATTTAATGAGAAAAGCAACAATTCAATCAATAAAATTTGTCATCATCAAAATCAAAGACTAGGGATCCTGGATTTCAATAATCTCCCCCTATTTGATGATGTCAACTAATGTTAGTTGATAGGAAATATAAGTAATCTTTTCTTCTAAGCTCCCCCTTACTAGGTGATATATTTAAAAAAAATAGGGGGTGCAAATTTCAATTTTGTATTATTTAGTTTTATTTATATATTTTTTATTAATATGAATGTTTGAGACCCTCCTTGAGCTTGAGATTACTTCTTAAAATCATTAAAGTTTTTATATTAGCTTAAAAACTTTAGTTTTATTAAATTAGAAAAAATTTGAATCATACCCTCATGAGCCTTCGATTACTTCAGGCTAAAAGAAAACTAGCATGCAATAAAAAAAGCTTAAAAAGACATGAAATTTTTAATGCTCGATCAATTTAAAAAAATCATATCAAATCAACTAAATTAAATTTAAAGTCTATGTAGTAAGTGCCACTTAATATTACAACTCAGAATTATAGAAATTAAAATTGGTCGGGTATCACTGATAATAATTCGGATTCTACTCCTAAAATTAAAAAAAGTGATTTTAAGAATTAGATTCATCTTGGACTTAACTTCTTCATCCTTTTGTGAACTTCTTGAATCCGTTGGGTCTAGATATCCAAATGAAAAGAAACTCCCCCTTAAAATGGGTGTTTTCTTTTCTCGTTGGATATTTAAAATTATCTTAATTTGAATCTCCTTTGAAAGAAGAGGAACTCTCCCCTAAGGGATGTTACCCTTCTCTTTGAATTTAAGGTTGGATAATTATTATCCCATCTTAACACATTTTATAACTCTTGATTACAACTCGAATACATCAAATTATATTGATATTAAAAAGAAAAATTAGACTCAATCACAACCTGGAGGGTTATCCTTTGCAATTATAATCAAAATCATCCCAAGCAGTTATATATATCAAAGTATTAAAAGTACTCAAATCATAGTGATACTTGGCCATGATGTTTAAATTTTAAAGGGGGGCTTATGAATGCGTAAAGGCTATATAAATTTTATCAATTTTAAAGCTTTAAATTATGCCCCTTTATTTTCATTGTTCTATATGATTATGGACACCTACATAAACCTTGTGACCAATTCAAATCATTCATAACCTAAGGATAATATAACACCCATCACATCAATTCATAGATTGTATTAAACTTAAATAAACAATCATATCAATCACTTAATTCTAACAACTAACATGCAATGAAAACTCAAAAAACTTGGCATGCAATCTTAAGAAAAGTAAATGCTAACCTAGCCTAAATCTAGAGTTGTTCATCCTAGAAAACCATCTAAATTATGCTAAGTAGGATTGGTGGTTTGGATATATCCTATATCTGGTGATTAGTTAAAGTTATTGAGTGTTCTTCTTAGTTAAAAGGCTAAAAAGAAAATTTAATTAAAGTTTAAATATTAATGTTTAAAGTTGATTTTAAATATATTTTAAGTGTTGAGTGATTACTACCATTGTTAAACTAGAGCCATTAAATTTATTTCACATTCATTGGGGCTAACTTCATAGCCTTATAGGCCCGAATTACCCAATAGTAATCAATATTAATTAAATGACTTAATTGATTAAGGTTTGAAGGATTGACCATTATTAATTAAACTTGATTGGTTATTGATTTTGGAGATTTAATTAGTTAAGACTGACATCAACTTATTCGTGGCATTGTCATAGTGGGCTTGAGGAACCAAGCCTCCTTATGACACCTAGACTTGCAGCTCAAGATAGTCCAATCTATAAACCAGATTGATGTAATTGAATTAAAGATCTTAATTTGGTTAAGTAATTATTAATTAATTAAGTTTAAATTTTTATACTCCATTGAATCTATTTGTTGCGTTGTTATAGTGGAATCGATGAACCATGCCTCCTTAGGATGCTAAATTATGCATCTCAAGGTAATCCTTCCTAAAAACATTATCTTTAGAGTACTTATTATGTATTAAAGGGCTGGATTATTGATTTTATTAATCAAATTGACATTTTCACGATTTAATTAACTATTAATTTTTTGGAAATTTCTTTTGAATTATTAAAATGCATTAATTAAAGGGCTCAAAATTTAACTTTTTTATTAAGGTTGATTTCTAGAAATTTGATATTTTTCTTAAATATGAGACTTTAGATTGAGTAATTAGACTCTATGTTAACTGGTTTTACATTTTTCTATATTTAGTTATGAATTTTAAAATTTTGACTTAAAATTTGACATAATGTTGACCAAAAAGTTGACTTTTAAATTTTAAATTATTTATGGTGATTTGATATTTTTAATAAATATTAAATCTTAAATGGAGTTGAATGACTTTGAGTTTTTTGTAATTAGTTATGAATTTTTAAAATTTTGGCATCTAATTGAATTTTTTAGTTGGTTTAATCAGAAGGATTTTAATAATTTGAGTCCAAATGAACCCCAAACTTTTTGAAATCATCTTGAAAGGTCCGAAATGACCTAAGTAGGTGTTCTCAAGTGTTTAAGAAATTTTTTAAATTTTTAATTATTTTAATTAATTAAATTAAATTAATATTAATATTAATTTAAAATTAAATTAATCTTAATATTGATATTAAATCAAGGAGATTTTAATTTTCTTAAGTTAAGGGTTTAATTTTGCTCAATTTAGTATATTATTTGTATTTTTATGTTTTAATTTGAATTTAGTAGAAATTTTTGAATTTTTAAGGCTTAATTAATGGGTTAAATTTGAATTAATTAGTTAAATTGCTAAATTAAATTTTAAAATTTGTAAAAATTTTTCTTAAGGTTGGATATGTCACTATGTTTAAATGGTTCAAGTTTTATACCTATTAGATTTATATTTTAATTTTAAAAATTAATCTAAATTTTTTAAATAAGTCCTTAATTTTTGTTCTTAAGGTGACACTAAGTTTTATGGATTCTAGTCAAAGTTCCACTAACCCTTAACACACAAATAATTACACACATAATCACAATTAAGTCCTTAGAACAAGGAGAGCCTAAAGCTAGATGCAAGTCCATCCTACACACATGCCATCAAAACCTAACTTAAAAATCTAAAAAATTGGAAGATAATTAACTAAAACATACTCATACATTAATCATTCTCCATCAATTCTATTCAAATAAGCTCAAGATATTTTCAAATTTTAGGGCACAATTCAAAGCACTCAAGGATTTAATATATATATAATTTTAAAATTAAAGTTATATATGAAAAATAGAGCATTTTAGAAAAATTAATATAATTTAAAAATAATAATGAAAATACCACAAAAATATGAAAATATTTAATAATAAAATTTAAAGAAATTTTTAAAAAGTTTAAGTCAATATTATTTTAATTAATTAAAAATTGAAATGCTTCACTAATTAAAACTATTTAAAATATATTAAATATTTCAAATTAATTATTAAATTTTCAAATATTTGAATTTTTTTTATTATTTAAGTTAAATTATATTTTAAATTTTTGAAACTATTTTAATTATTTAAAAATAAATAATTTAAAATAATTTAAAATATATGAAATAAATTAATTCTAATTTTAAAATATTTAATTAATTATTTAAATCATTTTAAAATAAACTTTTAACTTTTGAAAATATTTAATTTAATGTAAATTAATTTTTAAATAATTTTTATATTAAATATTTTAATAGAATTTTTATTTTAAAATATTTTAAATATCCTTTAATTATTTAAATATTAAAATAAAATTTTAGATTTTTTAAAAATATTTGAATCAATATTTAATTGATAATTAATTAAGATATCAAATATTAAAAAACTAAAATTATTTAAAATATATGAAGTATATTAAATTAATTTTAATTTTAAAATGAAATATTTGAAAACCTCTTTCTAATTTGAAATGAATTTAAATAAATTTATTTAAAATTTAAAATTATTTAAATTTATTATAATTAAATATTAATACAAAATACCCAATATTTAAATATTTAAAATTATTTAAAATATATTTGAAATTTTAAAATTATTTTAATTTTAGATTGAAGAGTTTAAAATTATAACAGTTTTGACATATATAATATTAATTTTTTTATTAAATTTGAATTTTTAATAATTTTGGAAAATCCTAGTAATTAAATATATTTAAAATAATTAAGAGTAATTAATTATCCAAAATAGATTTAAAATAATGTTAAAATAATTTTAGAATACCTTCTCAAAATGAGAGAAAATTTTAAAATAAATTTGCTATAATTTTAGAAATATTCAGATTTAATTTTAATAAAATATTAATTAAAATATCAAATATTTAGTGTTTAAAATTATTTAAAAAATATATAATATTTTAAATTAATTTTAATTTTAAATTAAAGGGTTTAAAAATTTGAGCAGTTCAATACATTACATAAAATTTATGGATTTTTATTAGACTTTTAATATTTTTTTAAAGTTTTCTAACAATTAAAATGATTTAAAATTAAATTAAAGTCATTTTTATTAAAACAACGATGTGGTAGAAATGGGAGGGACACACGGCTGTGTCTGTTTTGTGGTATCAAAATTGCACGATGACGGACCAATCATTGACAATGATTTTGTCATCGCATAATTAAATGGCGGCGGGATCCGCATGCCTCACTGAGATCCTAGCCATTCAATCCAAATAGTGGAGGATCAAACAGCTCCTACTCCGCACCTACGTGGGAGATTTGGATGACCATATAGACCACCAAGTTATGAAGGATTGTGATATGATGTAATCCATGCCTTTGATCTAAAATGTTCAGTTCATGCACATTTAAAATTGAAACCCTAACGATGAAAATGTCTCATTTTCAAAAACTGCTAAACCAAATCCAACAAAATTTTAAATAAAGATTAATAGAAATCATGGGGATCTTATTTGAGGGTTTGAGAAGCATTTTTTGAAAAGTTAAATCACTCTAAGTGTCCTAATGTAAGGTTAAGGTTTTACCTCAATCCAACCATTGAATTTTGGAGATTTTGATTTCTTTGAGCTTGTTGATTATCCATGTAAGTTTCCCTTGAAGAAGTTGCAGTATGAAACATAGTGGATCGAAAGCTATTGGAGTTGGATGAATATTGAAGTGATGGTGGTCGAAGACTAGTTATCAGTGGCTTTGACCTGTCGAATTTGGTTGGGGAAGTGCAGAGGAAGGTTTGGGGAGCTTGAATGAAATTAGGGAGAGGTTTGAGGAGCTATGGATGGAGAGATAAGGTTCAAGTTAGAATGCCCCTTATTTTAAGTCTTTTACCTAATTCAAAATGATATAGGTAGTTTGAACAACCGAGATTCTTTTAGAAGCACTCTCAGATGGATGTAAAGTGTGCTGGGGTTGTTAGGATGGCAGGGAATCAACGGATAATAGGACATCCTATGTTTAAAACTCGCTTTGTTCTCTTATGCCCAAATGTAGGGATTAGAGATTAATTAAAGCTAAGCCAAGGGTTACGAGAGGTCTTAGAAGCCTCCATAATTTATTTAAGCTATTGGAGTTAAAGGGAATTGAATGGAGTGAATTTGGATGGATGATTTGATCATTCGACCATCCTTTACTCACTTGTTGCCAAGGTTAACTAGTCAAACAGTAGAATGGTGGTGAGGTGGCACCCAAATGGCATCAAAGTCTAGTTGGAATGACTTGGAAGGAGGCTTGAGGTTATGCAGTGGGAGTTTGAGTGTATATATATATAAATGGGAAGAGGTTTAACCAGATCAAAATCGGTTGACATGATCCAATCCACCATAACTTGACTCACATTGAGCTAAGGGATATTCAAGGTATTATATGAAGTGTAATCAAGTATTCTTGAAGTAATAAGGTTAGTATTTGAGTGAAAGAACATATAGATTATAAGGTTTGACCATGGATTAAGGTTTCACTAAGTCAAACCAAATGTGATTGTACTCCAAATAAGTTTGAACATGTTTGGGTCATTCTTTGGGATAAGTTTGAGAGCTTGAAGGGTTTAATTTAGTTAAATGGGTTGGATTAACCCATTTGAACCCTTAAGGGATTATTAGGTTAACCTAGGTTAACATAGTCAACCAAGTTGACCCAAGGCTTGGGTTTGAGCTCAATAGATCTAATTTGATATTTCAAGTTTAGCGGAGGTAGTTACATAGGTCATGATGGTCTAAATTGTCAAAATGACTAACCCTTAAAGGGATATTGGGTTAACCCTAAGTCAGGTCAACCAGGTTGATCTAGGGCTAGGGTTTGGGCTCAAAAAGTTTGAAATGATATTTGGAGTATGGTAGAGGTGGTCCCAAGGGTTAGAATGTCCATTTGGGTCAAATTGACTATTTCGACCCTTAAGGGGCCATTTGGTCAACCAAGATTGATTTGGTTAACCAAGTTAACCATGGGTCTGGGTTTATGCCCAACAGGTTTGGTTTAACATTTGGAGTATGGTGGAAATTATCTCATGCAAAGAGGAGGCCATTTGGATTGAAATGACTATTCAAATCCTTTGATCAAAATAGGTTGGCTTGGTTAACCAGACTTGAGCAGGGTCTGTATTTGAGTCCTATGCATGTCTAATGGTGTTTAGGATGCATTGAAGGAGGTTTCAATGTTTGCTTTCACTGGGTCATGTTGAAGTTTAAAGGAAACTTCAATTTTTCCCTTTAGGGGCATTTTGATCACTAGTCAATTGTAGGTCAAAGTGAGTCCACCAAAATATAATTTAATGCTCCAAATATCATAATCAATGGTATGGATATGATCAAAGGTCTTGGGAAAGGTCCCAAGGTTAAAATCCACTAGGTAGAGGGTCTAGTGGCATATGCTATAAATATTTGAAAGTTTTATAGCCTTTGAAAATATATTTAGTTTTTGGGGATAGAGGTTTTAGATTGAGCTCAAATTTGAAGGGTTGACCCTAGATATATTCCTAATCAATATGCAATTGATAGATCATGATTTGGGGGTCATTTGACTTAATTTTGAAGATTTTGAAAAATCACTCAAAAAGGCTTCTAAGACAAGGGCCTTTAACCTTGGGTTTTGGTCTAGATTTTTAGGTTTAATTTGGCTTTTGATTTTGATTTCTTGAATTTAAATTATCCACCTCACTTATAATCAATGCGATGATTGTAAATGACTAGATAAGATTAAAACTTGATATGTGGTTTTTTGTTACTTGCTTGAATAAGTTGTTATTGATTGTTTAGATTAATAAAACTATATATTTTTAGATTATTTAGGATTTTATAATCATTTTATTACATAGATATATTGTAATTATATTGAACCAATCTAGGTTATTTTGATGGTATGTTATTGTTAGTAGATTATACAACACAAAAATATTTGATTTAAGTAGGAAAATGATTATTTTAACCTTAAATTTATAAGATTATGAGTATAAGTCAAATGTATCAATTTAGCATAAAAAATGAAACTACAAGTACCAAGCTCCTTGACAAAGAATTGGATTGAGTTGGGTATGATATAAAAAAGGGAATGAAAATCATGCTCACCAAAAAAGGGATTTAAGTCATCCTCCCTAGTAGCAAAAGAAAATAATGTTTTAACATATAATCCTTCTTTATAATAATTTGCATCATCCATCTGAAACTTAGCTAAGTAGATTGATTATTGAGTGATTATCCATGTAACGTATGATACATATAAAATATTTAAGAGATCATGTGTTAAATAGCTATATTATTGTAAAAGTCAAATAGTCGTTGGATTTTCTATCTCTATTTTTTATTTAAATTATAGTTTACACAATGTGTTTTAGCCAAATTTGGGTCCGAAAAGGCCAAATTGCATGTTTTTGGAGTCTCAGAAACCATTCTTCGACGTTCCGGATTCAATTTTGGCACTTTGAAGGCAATCCGAGACCTCTATGCTCTAGAATTTTTAAATCACCCAAGAAATACCCCACAGGATGCGACACATATTATCAGACTTCTAGAGCTTTGGCATTCAAAAATAGAGGGGCAACTGATACATCATCAAAATTGTATCTTGATCGGGCACGAATCTAGATGCAAAATTAATTGAAAACTTCTAAAATTAAAAATGGGACCATCCAAACTCTGATTTCATCAAACTTATAATCGAACTTAGCGTCTCGAGAATACGAAACCAACAACACCAAATCCAACCCAATCAGAGTCCAAATGGGTCCAAATCAAGTGTTATAAGCGCTGTTGGAAGGTTCAAACAACAACTTGGATTACCAAACATTTTCCAAACATAACATGCTTATAGTGGAATCGAGCGGCTCGACGAGACGAATCCAACGAGCCCAAGATAACTGAATTCCGACATCACTAAAACATTCCGACCATCGGAGTCTCGCCGGACCACCACCTAAGGTCCTCGACCACCGCCGGAGTCTCGCTGGACCTCAACCTGAGGCCCTCGCCTTCGCTAGACAATAAGGCCATTCCTCTAGCGCCACCACCACCTGAGTCTCTCGCTTTCGCCAAACACTACTTGAGGCTCTAAACTCTGCCAGACCATCAATTGATGTGAGAGTTTTGCCAAGACTATCATACTACTAACTGGCACCCCAACTTCCAAGTGACGCCAGATTTTAATACTAGACTTCAACCACACGGTTGACATTTATAATCTGATCGCCATCAAGGACGAGTCAGTCCACTGTACTCAACTCAAATTCTAGTGAAACATTTTCAACTGGGTTAAGCCTCGTGGTTTTTCCCCTTTTCCGGATTTTCCAAGTAAAAAATCTTGTGTTCTCTGTGTGTGAGCTATATATCCCTGCAACGCTAAGATGTAGAATTACAACTCTATCGCCGCGTATATTCTAGCTCGCAACAATTCCAAAATAAAATTTAAATATCTTTACAAAAAATAAATAAGAGATGTATTTTTATTTCCATAATAAATTCAGATCAATAAAATTTTACATGCACGCACAAAACGATTTTACCGTGTCGCTCGAGACGCGAACGAATTCGGTTCAGTTTTTTTTTTTTTATAAAGCGAAGCACCTCGCCCAAATCTCCCGCCTCTATGTTGGGCCATTAAGTTAATTCAGAAACCCTAGAAATCATATTAGTGGATAGCTGAGATCATCGAGGTCGGTTTTACACGGTTGAAGCTGATTCTTGGCCAGGGTAATGGCGCTCAAGCAGAAGCCTGGTGAAACTGCGAGGGAAGCAAAGAAGAGGCGGCTGGTCGGCTTTGCGAAGAATGGTACCTTGTCCGGCAAATTGCCTTGCAACTGTATATTGTTTTTTCGTCACTATTTCCAAAACTTGTACTTACAAAACCGGAGAATTGTTTTCTCAGAGTTATTTGATATTGCGCACTATCTGTTGATGATGCTCTTGGTCGTTACATGCTGATACGAGTAAAAATGTAAAATCGTGGAAAGAAACATTAAGGGGCTGTTTAGATGCTGGATTTGAGCAGCATTTAGCTTTAAT
The DNA here is from genome assembly GCA_022539455.1 of Dendrobium nobile. Classification (NCBI taxonomy): domain Eukaryota; kingdom Viridiplantae; phylum Streptophyta; class Magnoliopsida; order Asparagales; family Orchidaceae; genus Dendrobium; species Dendrobium nobile. Next base: position 56,191,604 of record CM039733.1, read on the forward strand.
CCTGCCATAAAACAAAGATGACAGCTTTAAATCCTACAGAATCTGAAATCCATTGTTTTCCATTTTGTCCTAAATACTAGATTTACTAAATCTGGGTCGGTTGGTTTATAGGATTCAGGGGATCTGAAGCATAGGATAAATGTAGGGCAATGGCTTGTTCTTCATTCCGCTTAAGCTGGACAGGTCTCTGGCCAAAGCTGAGCCCAAGGCCCATGGCTTCAAAGTTGTAGACGTGGTCTCCTTGAAAAAGAGAGAGTGAAGGAAGACATGACCTAACGAGAAGCACAATTAAAACTCTACTTCATTTGAAGTCGAAGTAGCAATGAAAAAATGGTGATGAGGAAAATAAAAACATCGAATTGTTGCACGAGAGAAATTGATTTGCAGTGAAAATAGATCTTGATCTCCTTAGCTTTTTTTGACATCATATACTTGTAGCCAAATAAAAAAGAGAATGAGATATACGTTTTTTTTCTTAATGGAAAACTCATAGAAGGGAATGCCCATAGGGCCTAGCCCACTTGAACAACATTCATTATTTGTAAAAAAAATATAGTAAAGTATCTTATATATGAGTAATTTGAGGAAATTCAGTGCAAGATGTCTTTTAACAATTAGAAAAGGCAAAGCCTAGGGCAATAAAGTATATTTTTACATGCATCAACTATGAATATTATGGATGTATAAAATGAAAGAACGCTGTATAAACGCATGTTGACTTAGTGCAATGATGGTTGAAGATTGTGATAGAGGATGTCTCATTGGAGATGATTATAAGATAAGTTTGTGTCGAGTACATCATGTGCATCTCATGAAGGGGATTATAAAAATGCGATCGTGGTTTTAATGTAGGCCTTTAGCACTTACGATTGTCATAATAAGCAAGGTTGTGACGTAGATCTTGTAGAACACTATTATGATAAAAGCTAGGTTGTGGTATAGGGTTTGAAGGACATCATTGTGATGCATGTTTGGAATGGTGACACCATGATTTAGATCTGCATGTGGTGCTGATCTTGGAGAAGATGGATGTGACATGCAAATTTAGGAGGTGGTTGTAAGGTGAGTGAGGTTGTGATGTAGGATTTGAACAAGATGATTTAAGTGTAAGTGAGGTTATGTTAGGTTTGTAGCAAATATAGCTATGATGCTAATAAGTTTGTGCTGACAACGATCTAAGTGGGGTTTCAACGTCGGTCAAGAGAGATAACTACATCACATTTTGAAGGAGATGGTTGCGTCGCAAGTATTGTTGTGACATAGGTTATAAAGGAGATAATTGCGGTACAGGTTAGGTTACATAACATATTTGAAGGAGTTGATTATGGTGTAATTGTGGTTGCGGTGAAAGTTCAGAAGAAGGCAACCTCAGCAATGGTGTAAAAGGAGGTGTTACAATGCAAGTGATGTAGTGGTATAAGTCTTGAAGAGATTATTTAAGTGCAAATGAGATTATGATGCAGGTTTGGAAGAATGAGGGTTGCAACACAAAAGACTTTGCAACCTAGGTTCGGATGTGACGGAAAAGATGACATAAGTGGGGTTGCATTGTAGGTCTTAAAGGATATGGTTGTGGCATAAGTGAGGTTGTAATGTAGGTCTTAAGAGGTATAGCTATGATGCATGTCTTGAAAGAGATTGTTATGATGTAGGTGATGTTATGGCCTAGTTTTTAAAAGATATTGTTGCGATGCAAGCGATGCTGCAACACATGTTTTGAAGAAGACAACTATGATGTCAGCTGTGCTGTACTTTAGTTTTTGGAGACAATAATGGTTATTCTCCAAGCAGGATATAGTGTAGGTCTTAAAGGTGATGGTTGTTGCACTAGGTAGTTGCTGCATAAGTTTTGAATGAGATGGCTACAATGCATGTCAGGTTGTCTTGCAAGTTTTGAATGAGACAAGGATGGCTTGTAGAGATTCCTTGAGGATTTAAGTACCTTTTAGTTGATTCCTTGTGCTCTAGAATTCTCTAGGATCTCCAGGATGGCCCCTTATTCATAATGCCTCAAATTAACTGAATTGAGGTCTATTTGTATACTTTAATTAGGGGATTTCTTAAGAAGATTTATATTTTAAATTTGACATTACTTGAAATGGTGCCAATACATTGCTATTTTAATATCAAAATGTTTACCATTTCGGGAACAATCATGTATTGTAAATGGCTTACGAAACAAATGTCTATTGAGGTCGCAATTGTTCTATAAAGTTGGCGAGTTATCAGATGATTTGCACAATAACGAGCGTGCATTGGTGTGATCAGATAGCTCTAGTATCTTACTTATAGCAAAAAAAGGCAATGACTGGTTTGGTGGCATCTTAGGACATGCTCGATATGGTGACTGCAATCGTGGTGAATTTCACTCTTATTTCCCGACTTTTACTTGCAAGTTGTGTTATCGATGAGGGATTGTTAAACAAGCTGACCAATTTAGTTGGGCCCCATTTGGCCTACATATTGGCTAGGTTGGATGGTTGCCTTGCACCAGTTCAAATTCAATATTATTTTGATTTTGTTGGATTTCTTGCAACAAGATGGTCATTTTGGCAATAATTTTGCACTATTTTGAATGTTTTGATCCATGAATATTTATTTTTTAGCAAAATTAGATGTTGGTCCTTCTTCATGAGTTGCTTTTTGTTTTGTGTACTTGATTATATGAGTGTTTTACAACCTCAACACCACATGAAAATTCAAATTGCCACCTAATTAGTTTCTTTGCCCAATGGGTATACTTTTTTTTTTTCATTTTTTTTCTTTTGGTTTATGGTCCAAAAGTTAGCAGGAGTGTTGTGATAATTGCACGGGGCGTCACATAGGTCTCAAGCTTTTGCTCATAAATTTGATGATTGCAATTTAAGTAAAAGATGCATTCTCCAAACAAATTCATATATAGATGAGGTTATCTTCCACTTTGTTTAGAAAGGCCAATAAAAACTCTCTCAAGCAAAAGTGTTTGTAATCATTATCTGCTTTGATTTGTCCTCCTAAATGAAGTGGAGCCTAATCCTATTTTTGGCATGATTTGCTTTAGTGTTGCGGTACTCATTGATGTAGAACGGGGTATGGGTATGGGGGTGGGGCAAATTTGAAATTTGAATTAATTAATTCCCATAATGGGATATCCAATTAGAGAATTAATTAATGGAGGGGAATTAATTGGAGATGGAATATGGAAAGGGGAGGGGCCGATTATAAGTGGAGAGAATTAATTGGGATTTGATTTAAAGACTTTCCTAAAATCTAAAATAGATCAATTTATTTTAGTAATTCATTCAAATTCAAAATTGAATTGAATAAATAATATCAAAGATTTCCAAATGAGGTTGTATGGAAAGGAAAGTAGGCTTCAATCAAGAGCAAGAGGTGGGGAAAGGGTGATAAAAGCAAAAATATGGGGAGACCCAAATTTTTGCAAGCATATTACAAGATTTCCTAGGCAATAAGAAAATACTCAAAAAATACACCATTTATAATATAAAAGGATGCTTAAAACTTTAAATCGAAAGACACATCATAACTTTGACAACTTGAAATGACACATACAAACTTATATAATAAAAACATAAACTTGCATTTCCTTGAGAAGAAAGATACAAGTGGCATCGAACTTGCGGAGACAAGAAAGAGGTTAGAAGCCCAAGACGAAGAGAGGACAAGCTCGCAAGCTTTCCTAGAGGGAGAGGAAACATGGAACAAGCTCGCAAGCTTTTCCAAAGAAGGAAGAAAAATCTTCAGGTTTTGACTTCAAAAATCACATCATAATCCCTTTTTATTACAAAACATCATATATTTATAGGGGAAAAGGGGCAGCCAAACAGTCTCTAAAATCACCTCTAAATAAATCTTAAATCAGGGGAAATGGAAGGCCAACAGTCAGTCCAGAACAACACCCAACCAACCACACAAAAAATAAAAAAAAGGCAGCCTAGGGAACCGGAAACAACAGCTAAAGGGAACCGGAACAGCAGCCAAAGAGAATCGAAACAGCAGCCAACCGGAACAAGCAGCTAGGAGATCGGAAAAGGCAGTCAAAGCGGGAGGAACGGGCTTCACAGGGAACCACAAAAGGCAGTCAAGGGGGAAGGAACCAGCCGCGGGATGGGGGAGCCAAGGAGGAAACCGAAGGGCCAAGGGAAGGGGAAAGCAAGCCATGGATATGGGAGCTAGGTGGGGAAACCAAAGAGCCTTTAGAGAGGGGGGAATGAACAAATATAAATACTCAATTCATGAGCTTAAAAAGTAGTCCTAAAGACATTAATGAGCTGAATTTAGTAGAGGTCATAGAAGCTCACCAAAATGACAACCCAAAATATTTTGAACCCCCTTTGCCAACATCAAAGGGCGGCGGGTAGGAAGGGCCGGCTATGGGAAGAGGAAAAGGGGTCTGGGTGGATTAATTGTGGGGGCAAGCAATTAATGTGATTAAGGAATTAAATTTGAATTTAATTTCAAATTTAGAGAGAATTAAGGAGGTTTCCTAAATTATGTTTAAGGAATAAGAAAGAAATTTTTTGAAATTCAAATAATTTTGAATTAAAAATAAAAACTTTCCTAACCTATGCTTGGATGTTTTAGGAAACTAATTAGGTGGCAATTTGAATTGGAAATTAAGGTTGGGAAGTTATGGTGGCCGGCGGCTAAGGATGGCTGGTGGACTTGGGTTCGGTGGGGGAAGGGCTAGTGGTGGAGCTAAGGCCGATTTGGTGGAAGTAGGGAGAGGATGGAGATGACGAATAGGAACCATAAGAAGGAACAAAAACAAAGAAACAAAGAAACAAAAAGATAAAATATAAAACCGCGAGCCTTTGGACTCTTTAGAAGACTAACGGGTGATACGTTGCCCTTCTCCAAGGGATTTCAAGCCACGAGCCCGGACTCATCCTGCAGCTGGTGAAAACTCTGATTCCTTCCCATAGGAATCTCACTTTCTCCCAAAAGAACACAAGTGCATAACACAAATTTTTATTATAATTCCATCATACCTAATACAAGAGGAGCCTCTATATATAGGCCTTAAAAGAAACTAAAAGACAAAATTACCCCTTGGTTTTACATAAGATAAGACTCTTAAATAAAAAAGGATAAAAAGGGAAAAATGCAAAATTAAATCAAAATACAATTAATAAACTAAAATAAAATGGAGTGATCTCGGCCGTTGATCTTCCACTTACCTCTGAATATCGTCCATCGTCGGATGTTCGCATCATTCTCCCGGGGTGGAAAAGAGCTCGACTTCGTCGAGTTCACATCCCGGGCAACCATGCTCTGATACCAAAACTGATGCAGAACGGGGTATGGGGGTGGGGGAAATTTGAAATTTGAATTAATTAATTCCCATAATGGGATATCCAATTAGAGAATTAATTAATGGAGGGGAATTAATTGGAGAAGGAATATGGAAAGGGAAGGGGCCGGCCATAAGTGGAGGGAATTAATTGAGATTTGATTCATTCAAAATTCAAAATTGAATTGAATAAATAATATCAAAGCTTCCCAAATGAGGTTGTATGGAAAAGGAAATTAGGCTTCAATCAAGAGCAAGAGGGGGGAAAGGGCCGGCTATGGGAAGAGGAAAAGGGGTCCGGGTGGATTAATTGTAGGGGCAAGCAATTAATGTGATTAAGGAATTAAATTTGAATTTAATTTCAGACTTAGGGAGAATTAAGGAGGTTTCCTAAATTAGGTTTAAGGAATAGGAAAGAAATTTTTGGAATTCAAATAATTTTGAATTGAAAATAAAAATTTCCTAACCTATGCTTGGATGTTTTAGGAAAATAATTAGGTGGCAATTTTGAATTAGAAATCAAGGTTGGGAAGTTATCATGGTCGGCGGCTAAGGAAGGTTGGTGGACTTGGGTTCGGTGGAGGAAGGGCTAGTGGTGGAGCTAAGGCCGGTTTGGTGGAAGTAGGGAGAGGATGGAGATGGCGAATAGGAACCACAATAAGGAACAAAAACAAAGAAACAAAAAGATAAAAGATAAAACCGCGAGCCTTAGACTCTTCCGAAGACTGATGCGTGATACGTTGCCCTTCTCCAATGGACTTCAAGCCACGAGCCCGGATCCATCCTGCGGCTGGTGGAAACTTCGATTCCTTCCCATAGGAATCTTACTAATGTCCTCCCAAAAGAACACAATTGTAGAACACAAATTTTTATTATAATTCCATCATACCTAATACAAGAGAACGAGCATCTATATATAAGCCTCAAAAGAAACTAAAAGACAAATTTGCCCTTTGGTCTTATATATGACAAGACTTAAATAAAAAAGGGTAAAAAAGGAAAAATACAAAATTAAATCAAAATACAATTAATAAACTAAAATAAAACGGAGTGATCTCGGCCGTTGATCTTCAAATTACCTTTGAATATCGTCCACTGTCGGATGTCCGCATCACTCATGCCATGGGTACATTGTTGTCTCCTTATTGACTAGCTACCCTTGTATTTGGCAGAGATTATGGCATCTCAAAACTCTAATGCAAAAGCGAAGGCATGGTTTAAAATTGCGCAATATGAGGCTCGCCTTGAGGCCCGCCTTTGCGCAATTCAAGTAAAAAACGCATTGATGCTTACGCCTCGAGTTCCTTTTATGAGGCTTGCGCCTCAACTTAGTTGAGGCCCGCCTCGTCTCACTGGCATGAGGCTTACGCCTCACGCTATATATATTAAAACTTACATAAATCTTAAAGTAAATGCCCGACATTGGACTCTATAGGAGAGGAGGAAGGGGAGAGAGCAGTTCAACATAATGATGATTCAAATAAAGAACCCCTTAGTGATGACAGTGCTGATGATTTTTGAGTTCTTATGCGATATGTCATTGCTATTTATTTTTGAAAATTTGAATTATATGTTAATGAAATGAATATTGGTATTTGGGAAAGATAGAATTTTGAGTTGAAATATATTTCATGTTGTCTTATTATTGGGATATTTTGATTTCACTTCATATCTTATATTTTTTTATGTTTTATATTATTCACTCATTAGTATATAAAAAAATTATCATTTTATGTTTACGCAATCTTTTGATTTTGAGGCTTACGCCTCAAAACGCCTTGAGGCTTACGCTTCGCCTCACGAATGAAAAACGCCTCAATACCCGAATACGCAATTTTAAACATTGAGCGAAGGTATTATCATTTTTGATATTAAAGGGTGTTTTCCATTTTTGCTGCTTCGGCCTTTTATTCTATTTATGACCTATCATGTTGATTTAGTTGTGCTTGGCTAATATTGTTTTACGGTAGTAGGCGTAGGGGCCGTTCTTTGACCTTGTTTCTTTCTTCCATAGTATTTCTCCTATCATTATTTTTTATTTGACGGGTCACTGATGTTATAATTGCTATTTTATCTGTTTTAATGTAGATGAAGGTGTGGAGGCAAATAAGTGCATTAAGATATTCCTTGGTACGTGCTTATTTTCTTTTTAGTTTTTCTATTCCTCATTTTCTTTAAGGTAGATGATTTTGGTTTGTCATTATTTGACTTACATACGTAAGTATTTGTTTTATGGCTTCACCTAAAAAGCTGCAATATATTATGTTCGTTTAATCACAGTATGTTTTACGAGTTTTGAGCTTCTCCATGCGATTCATCATTCTTTGACTTTCACGTTAAATTCTAGAAGCAGCATTTCTTTTTCTGCCTTTTTTTAGTTGATTTCTTGATTATGTTGATCAAGTATAGGTTTGTTTGTTGTAGCTTGTATCCCGAAGCTTGAAACTATACTATCTCTTTTTAGGGCTTTTATTAATGGGCTGAGCCCACTTTGTAATAGTGTGAGCAGCGCTCCTTCCAGAATTTTGTTCCCGTTTCCACAATTTACATCTCCCGCTAAAAACCATTAAAATGTGAACAAAAAGAGGTGCCAGGTAATATTAAAGCAAGAAATCTACTTATGAACAAAGTATAAACAGGAAAATCCAATTAAAGAGTTTTATCTGAAATATAATATTGTCTGCCGAATCCAAGTCGTGTGACTGTACAAAAAAATGATTTTTTTATCGATTTTTGTCAATTCTGCAAAAATGACAGGAATTAGCGTCCATTCTAGTTTTTTTTTGACGCTGTGCAAAACTACTGTTTTCAATTATCTTTCTTGTCAAGAGAGGTTCCTTTAGCTGTATGTCTCGAGCTCAATTTACCTCATAATATAGCTAGTTGGTGTTTAATGTGGGTATGTTCTCCTTTAACCGAAATTGTTTACTTTAAACATCATGTTAAAGTGATTGTTCTCATGATATATTAAGCAATTAGATATATTTTACATAGGAAATCGGATCCCTTTAGCAATTATTAGTATGTGTCTTACGTTTTGGTTATGCGTTATTAATTCATTGGATTGCAGTGAGCAGTAAAGATGAAGTAGGTGCAAAAGATGGCTTTTGTATCGACCCAATGGACCTTAATCAATTTTTTGGTGAAGATGGCAAGATATATGGCTACAAAGACTTAATGGTATGGAATGTTTCTTGTCCTTTTCTTTCAAGCTTGGCAACCTGTATGTATGGGGCCTTACAACACTTTAAGCTGCCAACTTTAAGGTTCCACCTAGATGTAATTTACTTCCTGAAGTTACAAAAGGGCTTCATTTTGTTTAATGCTCCATAATCTGTTGGGCTACTACTGCATTGCTGACCTTTAATCTGCCAATCTTGAGTTCATCATTGATGAGTAATCAGATGTTAATCTCTTATTGTTACGGTGTGAGTCCACAATAAGATGCTATAGCAGATAAAAAAAGGTTTAGATAGTTCTTTTTGAGGTGACTTAGTGACTTATGAATCAAATAAAGGTACCCAACTTTGGTTTCTTGCAGTAGATAGAATCCTCTCTTTGGTTTTGCCTTATTTATGCTATGGAAAGCAAGTTGACCTCTCTGATTTTGATTTATTTTTCCTCAGGACAGAAGCAAACTATTTTACTAGAGTTTAAGTTGCAGTTTATATATATATCTTTTATTTCTAATTATTTGGCAATGATCACATAACTTCCTAGATAAGCTATCTAAAATTGCACAATATGAGGTGCGCCTCTGCTCAATTATGAAGAAAAATGCATTGAGGCACAGCCTTGAGTGATTTTTTGAGGCGTATGCCTCAGTCTTGCTGAGGCACGGCTCACCTCTCTGTCTTTAGGTGTATGCCTCAAGATGCATATTTTTTTAATTAAAAATATATAAATTAAACCTATTCTAATCCAATCACATCAATGCACCTACTTTGAAGACTAAGCAGCGATCTCGGCTTCCTGTTCAGACGTAAATGCAAACTTCCTTGCCAGCTTGATTTTCTCACCGCCAACGTAGTCTTGGGAGACTGACACCATAGTGATCTTCTTTTCTTATTACTCAACTTTCTTTCTTCGTTAATTTAATATATATATATATATATATATATATATATCTTTGACTTCAAATTTTTTTAAAAAATTTTGGAATCTTAATTTTTTTTTATTTGGATAACTCCATTTAATTTATATGGCTAACTTTGGTTGTTTAATGATTTGAATTTTGTATTGGTCAAATTTCTATTTTAGGGTTTTGTAGAAAATGGCTAGAAGGAAAAAATCACGTTGGGTCATAAGGACATGGTGTGGAAACATAACATGCAGGTTGATGCGAGAGGTGATAAGACATATGTTTACTTGAAATATAATTGTAATGAGAAGATAGTGAAGGGTGGTGTAACTACAATGAATGGGCATCTATTTGGATCCTGTAAGAATTTTGCACTTTGTGCTAAAGTTCTCAATATGATGAAGGAGAAAATCAAAGCATATATGAATAAGCCAATAATGTTGAAGCATCTAGCACAATAATAGTTCAATGACAGAGTTAATGTTGGTTCATGCTATCAAAGCGAGTGTAGTGGTTGGGACTCATCATCCTCATTGCAACCCATATTTTGTAAGAGTGCTAAGAGTGAAAGTGTCCCATGGATCACAAAATGGTGAACTTGGTGGAGGATCGACATGGAGATGAGCCTTTTGTATCATAGAAGCTGTCCTTGGAGATTGCTAAGGCAGAGACACAGGTATGCATGGATATATGCATATTTTTTATGAGAATGTTATTTCTTTTAACATTGCAACCTCTCCCAGTTGCTATATGTTCAATTCTGTTGGAGATTATGGGCGAGGGGTGAAACACCTATCCTTGTATGATTTGAAGATAGATTTTGAAGGAGCTGACAAGCATTTAAAAAGGAATTGAGAGAAGTGGATCTCGAGCCAGACATAGATAACTATTGATGCGGGCAACTAGATAGGAAGAGTCAAGAGAGAAGAACACCGGGATTAGTAGAACATGACTTGATTCAACACTTAGAATACCAACACCCAAACAAACTTAAAAAACAAACGAAAGCCAAACAAACGAAACAAAATTAAAAATAAAACCACTACTCTCAGAACAATGGGCAAGCGGTTTCCTCACATGCAACGAAATAGTAGACAATATAAAAGATGTGCTTAAGGGCATACAAACCAAGGGTCCACCACAGCTACAAGGGCCAACGTCCACCAAAACTCCTTCAAATGTTACCAAATCAGCCAACCAACACCTCCAATAACTCAAGAAGAAAGATACAAGTGGAGTGAAACTTGCGGAGAGAAGAAGGAGATAAGAAGTCCATGATGAAAATGTTGAGAGGAAGAGAGAAATGGAACAAGCTCTCAAGCTTTTCCAAAGAAGAAACCCTCAGGTTTTTATAGAGATTTTGCTCAAATATTCAACAACCTTTTATACATCAAAACACCTCAAATTTATAGGAGAAAAGGGGGAAGCTAAACAGCCAAACCATCTCAAACCAAACCAATCAGGTAAAGAGAAATAGAAGGCCAACAATCAGTCCATAAACAACACCCGAAGAGCCACACAGGAAACCGAAAAGGAAGCCAAGGGGGAAGGAACAGACGACCAGGGGACCGGAACGGACAGCCAGGGGAACCGGAATAGCAGCCAGGCAGGGAAAACCGAAGGGCTACAGGGAAGGGGAAAGAGCAAGAGATACTCCACATAATGAGCTAAAAAGGAGGAGAACTACCCATCATAATGAGCTGAAAAACAACAGCTCAAACATTAATGAGCTGACACATAGTAGTTCAAAAAACAGCCAAAAACCGAGTAGTCAAGCCCAACCCGAGAAGCAACTAGCAGCCTAAGAACCAAGGAATCCAAATAGCTAGCACACCCAAAGTTTGCCAAGCCCAAGCTCTACCTATTCATGATCATTGGATGCTTTCCATCATAGAACAACATAAAAAAAACAAAAAAACTATAGCATTCAAATTACGATAAAAAAAACAGAAATTTGCATGCATCAATTCTCCCCTAGTGGGAGAATCTCATCTCCTGATGAGAAGGCTTCATCAACTTTCTGATAGAGATTCGAATGATGATTTTTTAACTCCGCCGCATCTATCCATGTACAATCAGTTAACGGACGGTTGCTCCATTTAACCAAGAACCTTTTGTGCTCGCCATGTTTAGTCTTAGTAATCCTGATATCAATAACATCTTCAATCTGATCATCTCTGTTTAGAACTGAAGTGGAAATTGATAAAATCTCAACCTCCACATAATCATCTGAATTTCCTTCATATAAAGAAATGTCAGAAACATTAAATATGGGAGAAGTTCCAACAATAATAGAAAGATCTAGGAGACAGGCATTCGTGCCCAATTTTCGTAGAACACGAAAATGCCTAAATTTCTTTCTGCTTAATTTGCTAGAAGTACCAACAGGAAATCACTGACGACAAAAATAAGCCATAACCAAATCACCTTCTTTTAATAACATTCTCTCTGGTGTTTGTTAGCAACAGATTTGTATTTAACATTAGTCATTCAGAGTTTTTCAAGGACTTACTGTTGGATTGATTTGGTATGATCAACAGTTTTTGTGGCTTCATCACTAACTTTATTAGGTAAAGGCTATCTGAAATATGAGGTATAGGCTGACCATAAATAATTTCAAAGGGAGTTTTTCTAGTGGATCTATTAACAGAATTATTATATGCAAACTCAACTTGGGGTAATATTAAATCCCATTGAGATGGTTTCTCACTAGCAAGGCATCTCAGTAAATTTCCTAAGCTTTGATTGACAACTTCAGTTTGTTCATCGGTTTGTGGATGATAAGTACTACTAAACTGAAGAGTAGTTCCTAACTTAGCCTAAAGTGTTTTTCAAAAGTGACTCAAAAATCTAGTATCCCTATCAGAAGTAAATGTTCGAAGAATGCCATGGAGACGAACAATTTCTTTAAAAACAAATCAACAACATATGAAGCATCAGAAGTTTTTTTACATGGAATAAAGTATGTCATTTTGCTAAAGCGATCCACAACGAAAAATACAGAATCATATTTCGTACAGTAGCAGGTAGTCCGAAAACAAAATCTATAGAAATATCTTCCCAAGGTTTATTTGGTATTGGGAGGGGAGTATACAACCCAGTGTTTTGAGATGTTCCTTTGAAAGCCTGATAGATTTTATATTGTTTTACCAGTTTAGCAATTTGCTTTGATTAGTTGAAAGGTTTGTTTAGTTTTAGGTGTCCACTTAAAGATTCAATCAATGATAGGAGCAATTAGAGAGTTGAAGTTTTTAATGAACCTACGATAGAAAGAAGCTAGATCGTGAAACTCTCTCACCTCGCTGATATTTTTAGGAGTATGTCAGTTTTGAATTGCCTCAATTTTAACAAGATCAACCTTAATTCCCTTCTCAGACACTATGTATCACAAAAATGTCAAACTTGAAGTCATGAAAGAACACTTATTCAGATTGATGTACAATTTTTTTCTCTTAGAGTTTGCAGAATTTTTTTCACATGATTAAGATGTTCAGAGGGGTGAATGCTTTAAATCAGAATATCATCGAAGTACACCACTACAAACTTTCCAATGAAAGGTCTTAAAACATGATTCATTATTCTCATAAATGTACTAGGAGCATTAGACAACCCAAAAGGCATAACAAGCCACTCATATAATCCTTGATTTTAAATGCAGTTTTCCACTAATCTCCCAGTCTAATCTTAATATGATGATATCCACTTCTCAAGTCAATTTTAGAAAAGATTTTAACACCACTTAACATATCCAACATGTCATTCAACCTAGGAATTGGAAACTTATATTTAATGGTTATTTTATTTATGTCACGGCTATCCACACACATCCTTCGGGTTCCATCTTTCTTAGGTGTAAGTAAAGAAGGCATAGTATAGGGACTTAGGCTTTCTTTAATTAAACCCTTTTCTAATAGTTCAGACGCTTGCTTATAAAGTTCTTCATGTTCAGTTGGACTCATTCTGTAATAGGGAAGATTAGGCAATGTGGCTCCAAGGATTAAATCAATGTGATGTTGAATGTCTCTCATTGGGGGCAAATCTTTTGGCAACTCTTCAGGTGTTATGTCAGAAAACTCATCGATTAAAGGTTATATTTCTTTAGGAATTTGATAGGTTGGGTCAGATTCTTTTCCTAGCATCAGATATGCTACATCAAATTGTTTCAATTCATTTATGTTAAGAATCAGTTCAGGAGTGGTTGTTTTTACAGTTTTGTTATTTTTTGGCAGGTGGGTCAGAAATGTGTTTTTGAGGATAAATAGTGAATTCCTTATTATTTTGAATTAAAGTGTAGGTATTCTTTTCCCCGTTATGAATTGTTTTGTGATCGAATTGCCAAGGACGACCAAATAAGATGTGACAAACTTCAAAAGGCACAATATCATAAACAACTTGATCTTTGTAAGAGCTCCCAATTGTTAGATTAACAGTGCATTGCTTTGTTATTGGAACCTCACTCCCTTCCTTGAACCAAGAGATTTTATAAGGTTTGACAGTAGTTTTGATTTCAATTTGAGCTTATCTACCATCAGTTGTGAAATAAAATTATCTGAACTCCCACTATCGATCATTAAAGTGCAAAGTTTTCCATCAACAGTGCATGTAGTTCGAAAATATTTCTTCTAAGCCACTTATCCCCATTTTTCATTTTAGCAGTTAGGACTTGTTTGATTACTAAAAGTTGTTCACCTTCATCGCCCTCTACATCAACCATTTCTAATTCAATTTCATTTTTAGGTTCAGTTTCATTTTCTTCTTCTTCCTCTATTTCTTCATCATTTTCAATGAAGTTATTTCTTGGAGGGTTGTTTTTTCTACAAGCAGCTGAAAGATGACCATATAACCAGCATTTATAAAATGGTCCAATCAGTTTTGGTGGTTCAGTAGGTTTGGGTCCCATTAATCCCTTACCCATATCCAAAGTTTGAGTTTCAAATGTTTTAGTTCGCACACCAGATGTTCTTATAGAAGTTTGTGAAGATTGAGTTTTAATCCCGCTAGTTTGTCGTCGCTTATAAGTTTCAGTTACTTTGTTGTGACCCCGTTGATGTTGCTTTTCAATTTTTAGAGCTATATGATAAGCCTCGTCGAGTTTAATTATATGGTGCAAATTTAATTGATCTTGAATTATCAATTTTAATTCGCTGATGTACCTAGTGACAATTCTTTCCTCGGATTCATCTAAATCGTTTTGAGATTGGAGTTTATAAAAAGTTTCAGTGTATTCTTCAACTGTTTGATTGCCTTGATGAAGGTTGTTTAATTCTTGAAATATAGTTCGTGCGTGGTCTGAGGACAGAAATTTCCCTCTCATTTTCTCTTTCTTCCTTGCCCAGTTTTGGATTTTTTCTTCCTCTCGCCTTAGCCTATTGTTTTGAAGGTTCTTCCACCATGTTAATGCATGACTAGTGAGTTTTAAGCTAATAAATTTAACCTTCCTATTATTAGGCATTTTTTCCATTCAAAAAATTGATCCATTTTTTCTACCCATTTGATGAATTGGTCGGGTTGTAGTTTACCTTCAAAGTTATGAACATCAATTTTTATCCCATTATCCCAATATCTTTGTCGCCTTTTTGGTTTCTAGAGACTTCCTTCTCACTTTCAGAAGTTTGAATGTTAGGATTGTTGACATTTAAATTTGCAAGAGTATTAGCCATGTTATTTATTTGGTGTTGCAAATCCACTAATTATTGCATCATTTGTTATCAATCCCCTTGATTATTTTGATTAGCCATTTGTGATTTTAAGAAAAAACATACTCACCAATATGCTAACCTAGGATATGATATCAAACTTGATGCGGGCAACTAGATAGCAAGAGAGGAGAACACTAGGACTAGTAGAACATGACTCGATTCAATACTTAGAATACCATCATCCAAACAAACTTAAAAAACAAACGAAAGTCAAACAAACGAAACAAAATTAAAAAATAAAAAACACTACCCTCAGAACAACCGTCAAGCGGTTTCCTCACATGCAATGAAATAGTAGGCAATATAAAAGATGTGCTTAAGGGCATGCAAACCATGGGTCCACCACAGCTACAAGGTCCAAGTCCACCAAAACTCCTCCGGCAAATGTTACCAAATCAGCAACCAACACCTCCAATAGTTCAAGAAGAAAGATACAAGTGGAGTGAAACTTGCAGAGAGAAGAAGGAGATAAGAAGTCCAAGATGAAAATGTAGAGAGGAAGAGAGAAATGGAACAAGCTCTCAAGCTTTTCCAAAGAAGAAACCCTCGGGTTTTTATAGAGACTTTGCTCAAATATTCAACAACTTTTTATGCATCAAAACATCTCAAATTTATAGGAGAAAAGGGTCAGCCAAACAACCAAACCACCTCCGTCCAAACCAGTCAGGTAAGGGGAAATGGAAGGCTAGCAATAAGTCCAGAAACAGTACCCGAAGAGCCACACAGGAAACCATAAAAGGCAACCAAGGGGGAAGGAACAGACGGCTAGGGGAACCGGGATGGACAGCCAGGGGAACCAGAATAGGCAGCCAGGCAGGGAAAACCGAAGCGTCACAGGGAAGAGGAAAGAGCATGAGACACTCCACATAATGAGCTAAAAAGGAGAACTACCCATCATAATGAGCTGAAAAACAGCAGCTCAAACATTAATGAGCTGACACATAGTGGTTCAAAAAACACAGCAAAAAATCGAGTAGTCAATCCCAACCTAAGAAGCAACCATCAGCCATAGAACCAAGGAATCCAAATAGCTAGCACACCCAAAGTTTTCCAAGCCCAAGCACTACCTACTCATGATCATTGGATGCTTTCCATTATAGGGTAGCATAAAAAAAATAAAAAAACTATAGCATTCAAATTACAATAAAAAAACTAAAATAAACTGAAATTTGCATGCATCAACTATCATATTTGATAGATGGTCAAGTATAAAGAATAGAAACTTGATAATGTACCGACCAATAATCTTTACCATATTTTTCAATGGCGAATGGCGCAATATGGTGCAAAGTTTCCCGTAGAGTCATGATGCATAACACACGGCACGACGCATCCCATTTTAATCATGGCGCATAATATAAACTAAATAATATATATATATATATATATATATATATATATAAAATAGATTGATTAAAATAAAATTTAAGCATAAATATAAAAAATCATATAGAAACTTATGTCAATAGATTTGAGCAAGATTTAAGCATAATTTAGCCTAAATCCTGCCAAATAGTAAAAATGATAGGTTTAATCTTTTAATTTTTATATTTTATTGATTTGATGTTTAATTAATTAATAATTAATTGTGATATTAATATATAAACCTTAAACAACTTAATTATAATTTAAAATTTATAGCATTTTAAACAAATGACGCGCGCCATTTTGCGCCATGCGTCATTGCCCATGCATGGTGCAAATAGCGTGCGCTATTTTAATTTTTCCTACCACACCAAGCAAATAGTGCCGTATATGTGCCGCGCCGTGCCGTGCACCACGACGCATGCCATTTTTTGCCATTGACATTTATGATATTTACAACATAATATTCTAGAAGTTTATTGAGGCATCTAATCAGATAAAACATGCTGAGTTTTTTTTTTTCAAAGTGCAATGGTGTTGTTGATGAGATTGAGGACCACTTAGTGATTCAAATGGTGACAGATAATATCAATGTTTATAGGGAAGCAGTTGCATAACTTATGGAGAAAAGAAAACACTACAAATGTGCAGCATAAGCTTGATCCTTGAAAAACTTGGGGAGTTGTCTATATCACAACTCGACTTGATATATCCTACATACATATTAGGTTATATCATATCAGATTGCAACATGACAAACTCCTAAGATTTATTTTGTAGAATTTCTTTTACACACGATCAGACTTCCTTTTCGAAAGGACGAGTTACGAGAGGTGAGCTTCGGGACGAGGGTTTTGACCGTTGATCAGGGGGAGGCGGGTAAAGGATCCTGGGATTATCAGAGCTGGGCGATGATAGAAAATGAGGAAGGATCCCCGCCAAGGCTATGGAGCAGAATGCCATGTTCATCCTGAAACTGCGTTCACCTAAAGTGTGTGACTCTACTGCGAAGAGCACAGGTCATGCTGTTTTCCTGAGTGTTGAAAGACCAAGATCCACAACCGCATCATTATTCTTTTTGTTATAGCAGTCATTGGCATCTTCGATTTCAGTCAACGCCAGGCTGTGTTAATTATGGTAATGGCTTAGTATTATTTTTTTTCTCGTACTTTTGGCAGTAAAAGGGAAATTACTATTTAACAATGTTATAAGCAGCTGTCCCCTTCAGAAAGAAAGGGATTAATAATGCTTAATATTCAATTCGATTAATATGATATTTATGGCATGAATTGTTACTTTTCTGTTCAATCACAAGGTGTTTGACCAAGTATTTTTCTCCATTTCTCTGGATTACATCAAGATCAGCTTTAGCCCGATACATTCTATTGTGTGTTAGACACAGATGTTCTCACTAGAAACATTGCAAAGAGAGTCGTTTCCTGGTGTAGCCTTTTTTGTTGATGTTCTTCTTGTCGATACAACTAGAGAGGGATTTGAAGGTAAACTTGAATAAAAGGAGGATTCAACCTTTAAGAGACTAAAGGTTTTCATTTGAAGTAGATCTAAAACTGAAAAATGGAGTGTAATTTTAGTATAAATAGATCTAGTTGTGATGGATTGTGATTTTGGGCGATCAAGTTATTAATAAAGTACATATTTTTATATTTCCTTATATCTTGGGTCTATTGTTCAGAGTAATGGTAAATAATACACAAGGCATGCTTATAATTATTATTAGATCTAACTAAGCGAGCGTGAAACCATGAACTCATTTATTTTATATTCATGGCCCCTCATCCCAATTGTTACAAGTTGCTTCGCTAAGAGCTCAATAAAATACTCCATAGGGGATTTAGAGACATTCCTGAAAATACTTTCATAAAGAATTTATATTTACTTATATATCCCTTTCAGTGATTAAATCACAATGAATCATATGCATGAAAAGGTGTATTTTACCTTTAAAATAGGTTTAATATCAGTGTATTATTTATGTGGTTTAAAGATCTGTAGTATTAATGATAAACTCACAAAACTTTAGGTTTTAGATATCTTAATATGCAATAATTTTATGGTATGTTTAGATAAATCATCTGATATCCAATAATAATGTCCTTAGTTGTATATTTGACAGATTTATTATGTTCTTTTCGGAAATCTGAATCAAAAGTAAGGCCTCTGATCCGATCAGCTTGTAGTCACCAAGCTGTAGCTATCCTCAGTGCTGAATTTTTACACGAAGTCCCCTACTGCTAGCTTGTAGTACTAATCCACAGTTTGTTCCTGCATTCAATCCTCCAACATGCCTATTCTAGACTAGTTGCAACGTGTTAGCTTGCTTAGGAGCTGGTCCTTATGTTCACACATTTCTCTGCTGCCCTCTACCTTCCCACCTACCCAAGTGGACCTTCCTTTATAGCTGACAATTGCATACTATCCATAAGTTAGCTAGGTTTAGGCTTAAGGGAGGTTGAGAGTCAACTTGGGTCAATCGATCCCTAAGGTCACGATGTGTTTGTCTAATTTGGATAGAGTGGTTTGACCTTAGGGTGTTAGGTTGACTAAGTGGGTTGCTAGGGATGGTTATATGGGGTCAATGTAGAGTCTACGATTCTAATTACAAGTGTAGATTTTTTAGTTGACTAGGAGGTTTCATATGACAGGATAACTAGTAATTGTTGACTAGGTTTCGACTAATGAGTCAATATGAATCCATAATCTAATGGCCATTGTAAAGGCTATCCGAGGGTGATGCACAATAGCCAGTTAATTCGTCATGCTTGATGTATTTTCTAGGTTGATTTAATTCGGTTTGACCATGAATCCCTGGTATGACTCGGGTTGACTTTGATTTGAGTTAGGGTAGGTTGATTCGAGTAAGTTGTATGGTCCTATGTTCAACCCCATTAAGTTCGTATGACACTCAATAGGTAAACTAAAGTATGCTAGGGTTAAGTCTGACTTATTTTCCCCCAGTTAACTCAATTAAAAGCAGATTGATTGGATCCATCCAAAATAGATTTGAATAAGGTAGGTCAATCAATATAGACCTCATCTTGAAGATTTTAACTAAGGGTCCACTCATGAAAGCCTAAGTTAGACCAATGTAAACATTTGAGGTGTAATGCTATATATTATAAGGTTTAGCTTGCCGCTGATGATCGGATGATGACAACAGCGTTGGACCCTAATTTTATCGACCCACCTCTAAGGTGAACCTTTTAGAGGCCTTACTAACTAACCATGAAAGTTGCGCTTATGGAAGCCTCTAACTAAGAAATATCAAACCCTCAAATGAGGGGCAAAAATCCCTATATATATTTATTTAATATGCTTCCTGAAAATTATTCCAGATACATTCTCAAAAATAAGAGTTGGGTACTTTTAGATCTTACAAGTTGAAGCCTTAATTTCTGCAGTACTTTGTCGTAGACACGAAACTATTCATTTGAATTAATTTCCCATCATTTTCTATTTTATTCATTGATAGTCTGCTATGTTTGGCTTAATAAGGCGATGTGTCTAGTCAAATTTAAATGTTCAGATATATGATCTTTATTTACATGCTATATCGAATTTAAAAAAAAATGTAGAACATTTGGTATAATGGAATGGTCGAAAATTCTGCATACTTTAACAAGCATGGGTGGCAACTTTGCCTATTTGTAATTTAAGCAATCAGCGTCTCTTCTCCTATGCTCTTTCGGTTCATTGTGCTTGGATTGATATAACCATTTGTGTACTAGCCGCAGCACGGAACTTAACTGGAGTAGAACTCAGGCATAATGCATTATATGGATTGTTACTTTCTTAAAAGTTGGACCATTTTTTATAGCATCATATTACTTTCATATTGCTTTCCATTTATGTTAACAGCCATTATAAGGTGATACCCTCCAAGGCACAAGTAAATTATATCAACATTCAAATTAGCAATTTATTTCATGACTTTTGGCATAAGTTTTTTATGTGGTTGTTGCTATAATATTAATCTCCGAAGATTTCGCAAACCAATTCCTAGGATTGACAATGTTGTTGAGCTATTACAGAGAAATCTAGAAAAATATACTTTTCCTTGCAGCAACATGTGGGATCTATATATTTTTTCCTTATCAACGGATGTCTGTGACAGAAAAAGTCCTCTCCATAAATCTCAAGGCAAAATTTCTATAAGATGGTCGTGAGAACTACAATGCTATTATGGTTCTGAATGTTGTGTCATTAAAGAGAAGCATAAAATTAAGTTTGTGCTTGCAGAGATGAGGATGCTCAGGTTTAGATATCTATGCAAAAAACCCAAACTATATATACCAAAATGGTTGGAGTAGCTCAATGCAAATAAATTAGAGAGATGTCGCCTTAGATGGTTTGTGGAGACAACTCTAAAACTCGGTTAGGAATTAGATTAAATTACATTTGGCCTATGTGAAGAAAGTAAGGTAGAATCTAAAAAGACTTGGTTTAGGAAATGTTAGAAATGACATATTTTTTTAATTTAAATGAAGAATTTTACTCTTAATAGGACACAATGGAAAAAAAGATCAGTATCCAACCCCACGTAGTGGGATAAAGGCTAGTAGTTTGCTACATGCAGAAAAAAGATTAAGGTTGTTGTTGTTGTTTTGTTGTTGTGTTGTGTGCATCCTCATGTGGGAGTTTTTTTACGGGTTGGTATTCCTTATGTTCCTTTAATATCTATAAATGCTAAAGAGTGATTTCTTTAGCATTTTCTTGGGCATATAGATGTTTTCTCTGATGCAATCTACAAGAAGAGATTGATTCATTGCTATCCGCATAATCATTGCGCGTTATATCCCAATAGTTCATCTTTTTAAAATTTTTGTTAATCAATTTGGCCCCCTTTTATTATCTAAAGATTGATTTCCTACAAATCATTGGTAAACAAAATTAATCTTGATGATACCATTGGTTAATATTATGCATGATATCTTAGGACGGGTCGATAAAATTAGGTTTCAACAGATTTAGAAAGAAAAATTGACAGACTAATACATATAGATTGAGTATGAATTCTAAAGATCTACAAAAAATCAGATTTAACATCTTATGTAACAACTAACCGGATCTAATAAAATTGAGAATTCCTAAAAACTGATCCCAAATATGTTGGGAGGATAAGGCTAATTATGATAAAGCAGATCTATTGGTACAAAGATACTGCTTTCTCTTGTTTTTGTTCGCATTCCTCTTTTAATTAATTTTTACGAGAACATTGCATTTCAATCAAATTACAATTTTAAATCCATCCTGCTCTCTTTTTAATTAAATCTTGAATTCTATTTCGTGCAACAAGGGGAATCCATCTATCAATCTACACTTTGGTTTTAATATGATTTGTTTTTGAACCTTCTTTTAGCATAACACTCTCCCAATCTGCTTTGATGCTATGGCCGTAAAAGCTTTATTTTTTGTATATATATTTTCTGCTTAGCTGATAATTGTCAAAAACCTGAAGGCTTATTACGTCTGAAGAATAGTGAATGCACTCACCAACTATTAGATTTTTATCCCTATCTATAATGCCCTTTATTCCAATCCAATTAATTTTTATTTTTTTATTTTTTTTTTTTTTATTTTTTTGAACACATGCTTCTTCATATAACGTATGTGTATCTGTTTATTGAATCTTTTTTCAAATTATTTAATGATTCTTGAAGTCAAAATGGCTTACACACATATAAAACTCCTTATTATTAAAACTGAATTTCATGAATGCAAACTCCCATTTCAACAAAATAATTATATTTTCATTATTCATTCTATTTTAATTGATTAATAAGATTTGTGAGAAATAAAATAGTCCTAGAAACATATAGAGTATTATGGACAGCGTTGACTAACATTTTAATTAGTTGGGAAGATATTAAAGTTTTTTCAATCATACAATAAGATTATATCAAGAGCAATCTTAGGCGGTATGTAATTCTTCAACTTTTAGGTGATTATGAAGATACTTCCTCAAAAATTTTTAAAGGCTTTTGTGTATCTATAGATAAATCACATTTTCACCCGTACTTTGCTGAAGATATGTGTGATAACATACGGAACCCCCATGGACGAAACTTCTAGAAGAGGAGCTTAGAATTATTAACGAACAAAGATGAAATACATTGGTATCTTAGCATGTGGGATTGATGTTATCAGTCCAATGCTGTTGAAGATCTTTTTCATCATTTTTTCCTTAAAAGATAGAAACATATTCTGAATACTTTCATAAGAAATAGTAAGGTGGGCTATTCTGCGCATACCTTTAATAATAGATAAGGGGGCACAAAGAGAATGTGTAAACATTGATACTTAGGTGGTAATTGATCAAACTATCATTGGATATATTCTTAAAAATGGGAGGTTTGACACGATAAAAACTTCTAGAGCTAAGATAGGGGTCAAATTCAAAAATGTTTCAAGATTAATAAGTAAATAAGATCATATTTGATTTCTTTCAAATAAAATTTATCAAAAGCAACTCTAGACATCTAATGCCCATATTGATTTAGTGTTTAGTGACAAAGAAATCACTAATTGATGAATGATGGTTACGAATGAGAATAGTCTTTGGATTGATTAGTGAAGAGCAACCATGGTGGGAGTGAGTCTTGAACAGTTTTTGGATGTGGGTGTGGTTAAGGAAGAGAAGTTTCGATATGGTTAGCGTAGGCTGCAAAACATTAATAACAGTTGAGATCAACAAGCAGTGGGAGGAACATAATAACACAAACGGGATCATCACATGAAGCCTCTCACCAAATAAACTTTCAAAGAAAATGCTCATCCAAGCCTCCACTGCTCAAGAGCCATTGCAACAACCATCAGTTGCCTTTTCTCCTGTCAACTAGATTCCATCATTGTGTCTCTGTCAATTTGACCCATCCACACCATCTCCTCCCACCTCAACGTCAAACTTAATTCACCATAGATAGCCAATTCTTCCAACCTTTCACTTCGTCACAACTAGATCTACGGCGATGCCGCCCTAGGTCCTCTCCACAAATCACAACCTTCTCATGAGCTGTTTTCCCGAAAAAATTGGGCATACAAACTCTTTGACTAATGCCTCACCGGGGATTTCCTCCACAACACCCTGGCGCCAGATCTGCATCACGATCAACACGTCTGAACTCTCGCCTCAGTCAGAGGCACACGTGTGATTTACCAATTGAGTTCTTTTGATGACCTGCGCAACCTTGAGAGCAAGGTTATTTGAAGGGGCTACATAAGAATGTTTCAGATGAATAGTTCTTTTTTCATAGGACTAATAAGAGTAGATTACTTGAATGAATATTGGTCTTTGTAATCTATAAAAGTCCTATAAAGAATGACTTAAGAGGAAGTTGAATAACTACTAGTTTTCTCATCTTCATTCTCTCTACTAATATTCTTGCTCATTCCCCATCTTTCTTTTTGGACTTTTATTACCGGAATTCGAGCGTCCGGGAGACCAATAAAACAACGCCACGTCCCTCTAAATATGTCCTCTCGTCGAGTATCCTGCTCCGATACCGCTCTGTACTGAGCGCTGTAACCGGACAATCTCCCGTCCGGTGTCCCGCACAGAATATAGCAACCTTCTAGGAGCTTGGGAAAAAGTTAAAAAATTGCCTAGTTGTCTTGTCCTCTGTCCTATTCTCGCATTTCTATCAGGAAGTTTCATATCAGAATGGCTAGATCATAAAAAATTAACCGGCATTGTTGAAGGATCTGTCTGGCTCTCACACTACCAAAAGAGAGAGAGAGAGAGGAGAGAGAGAAAGAGAGAGAGAAGAGAGAGCAAACCAATCTTACGATTCTGATTACCATTACAATTTTAAAACAATAAAATTCTTGCACTGTTAAGTGATGAGGACATTATCAGTGATTTCGACACGTTACCATCAGAGACACCGAAATCCGACTGCCCCCGATCAGGAGTTTGTATTTTGAGTCATTTAATGTAGTAGTTTATTTTTATTTTCCAGCTTTAACTGTTTACCCCTTATGGAGGTCCATTTGAATATGAAAGCCCCAGGCAGATCTTAATGTCTTTTTAGTTCTTTGTTTCTTTTTGGCTTTTATAAGAGGCCTCATGCTCATTGGTATTAGGGGATATTATTGATAATGAAAATTTCTCTTGTTCTCTTTGTTGATCCTTTGAGAGTTCATAAAGCTCTTAGAGACTCTTGTGAGTTCTTGAGGAATAGTATTGTGGATCTCTTTGTGCGTTCTAGTAGGATGAAGTGTTGAGGTTTGTGATCCTTAGTTTCCTTTCTTCTCCAACCGATCTCTTCCTCCTCCACCTCAAAGAGAAGACAACTAAACTCCTTAGCTTGAAGAACCCGACCACACCTGCTTGCCGCCGCCCTTGAGCCCCCAAGCCACGGCTGCATTCCCACCACCCCGCCGGCCGGCCAACCGTGCCACCCGGCCTCCGCCACTGCCCACTCACCCCCTCCCCTAGCCACATATTTTAAATTCGAATTTCAATTTCAAATTCTTCTTTGTCCAAATTAGGAGATCCAAATTATGAAAAGTTTTTATGTTGAATCCAATTTTAATTAAGTCAAAGTGGATTTAATAAAATTTCTTTTCCAAGTCATCACCAAACTATTTGGACAACCTCTCTTTCTCCCAAATCCCCGTACCTCCTCCTTGAGGCATAGCCGGCCCTTCGATGGTTTCTCCCCATTGAATGCCCACATTAAAACCCTCACCCTTATTTGGAATCCAAGTTTGATTTCTAATCGTTTTCCCTCCTAACTCCTAAAACTGAAATTAATTTCCAGTTTTTTTAGTCATAATACAACCCACCATCTCTACTCCAACATGCACCTCATCTCACACACGATCCTGGACGCACGACCCTAATGCACATGCCGTTGATAACGAATAAGACACCTAATTCCCTTAGCACCATCTTTCTCCACATTAGCGATATCTCTTATTTCATTTTCCTCATAGTTGTTTAGGAGCTAATAATTTCTATTCAAATCAGTCTTGATTCTACAAATCAATTACTTCACACGCACATATATAGGCTCTACGTGCCCGCCACCCACAGGTTTCAATCTTTCACAACGATAAAACACAATCGAGCGCACACCTTCAATTCCATGCCCTCGACACAAAACACCTACTCTACACTCGCGACACCAACCACTACTTCGCGCATCAGCCTATGCTCACCCAAGGCCCACTACAAACCTGCCAAACTGCACCAATCTTCTCTACTCACAGCGCCGCAATTCATATCGCGGAAGTAATCACCAGCCTCTACACGAGTGCATCTCTCTTCGCCTCCTCTCTTCTCTTAGGCCCTCGACAGTGAGAGTGCAATCTAGTATGCGAGTGAAACCTGACCTGCGAATTATTCTACTCTCTCAGCAGATGGACTCTACCTCGACAGTGCACGCCCATCCAATAGTGCGCCTAACAACCACTCGAGTGTTCGCAACATTCTCTCCAGCACTTACACCCATCTCGTTGTCTGTAATCAGGTTCTTGGAGTCACTTTCATAGCGAGAGCGGGCTATCCAAACCAGAGGCTCTGACACTACTTACTTACATATGACAAACAATCATTGTAGATCCTCACAGCAACCATCCTCGTGGTACATCATTAGACGTACTCAACATTCTATATTAGTAGCTCACGACGATGACTGGACGCAAGCACCGCGACCATCACAGAACACGCCATAGCGCACTGTGAGTGCCGCTAATCTCTCCTCTGATTTTGTGATGATCACACCAATTCTATCCCGATCGCAGTCCCCCCAAAGGCAATCACAATTATGAATATATCGTGCGGATCATCTTCACTACTTAGTTGCATTACCATAGCCCTCGAGGACATATCTCATCTCGAGACCAACACCTCCACACCAGAGTTGACAGGCTGAGCGACAATAATAACACACAGATGATCAACGACGAGCTGGATGCAGCGAACTATCCTAACTTCATATTTCAAGCGAGTGAGCGCAGACAGATCATTCTTAGGTCATTTGAGATAATTGGCTATTTGAGAGTCTCAGTATTTTTTATTATCAAGTCATTTTCGAGGGTATGCTTCAATAATGCGCATACATCTCATGGGGACACAATGGCGAACGAGTGGTCTTCGAATGGGCACACATACGTAGCTTTTAAACGAGCATTCCTGAGACACAACTCTCACTTCCACATCATCGAGTGCAGCTTGCTTGAGTCACTAAGAGTTTTTGTCTGCGGAGAGAGTAAAGTTTAAAAGTAATTTGTTTTGATAGTTAGTTCTCAAATGCAACCACATTCTATCACAACCAACTTTCACCAACTTAAAGGAGTCCACTTAGAACATAAGGGTTAAAACATCAATTACGAGAGCATCTCGCAACAATTACAGATCCTAACGATCGAGGATTCAAAGCAGTAGTATGCGCATGCAGATAGAAAGAAAACGAATTCCACAAATCACATGAGACCACCGACGTCTGAACAGCACATCACAAATCAGACATAGCATGATTCGCCCTTATGAAAGACAAATTATGATACAAGGATCGGATTACATACAGATACACACATCAAACTGAAAGCCTATCACATGTTTTATCTATTCTACAAACAGCGAGGTCACAAAACATATGCACTGTCTTATCTGAGAAATCTTCTCTATCAGAGACAAAATAGTCGAGGACAGGATCCTAATCGCGATTCTACTGACTCACTATCATAACTATGCCTCGAGAGAGACAAGCCAATACCATCTTAGAGAATTATGATTTATGCGCAGAGTCATTGAGACTTATAGACCTATCACACTCTACGATACTGCATAGACACAACACTTCTTACATAAGGTTATCACACATCCTCACTAAAAGTACTTGATCTGTCATAATCGTATCAGCACAAAAACTCACAGAGTATTGAGATACTCACACACCACCCACCAGAACAATATCTATACATACTGTTCTTCGGGAGACGACGCTCAGCTCTTTAGTGAGTTGCGGAGTATCTTGCTATCACACAAGAGAGACAGTGAGAGCATTTTCTACGTATCACATTACAACCAGAAAGCAAATTACGTCTACAACTGGTTTATACTATCTAAAGCAGGACTAGAAATCAGCCCGTCCTCCTGACACGAACACGGCGATTACCAAGCCTTCTAGCCGCGAGATCCAACATGAATACGTTTATCGCCAGCATTTATAACTATACCACAGCTTTCGTACCAAAGACACGCTGCATACAGCTATCAGGCACGTCTCGCTCTCACCAACTCGATGCGTTGCTCAACACACGTCTCCTCCTACATTATTGCATCTACGAAGAAGATGCTCGCGAGACAGCTTGTACACGAGTATCTATCACTCTATCAATCTGGTGTCTTGTGGATCAAGCAGGCCAAGTCCGATTATCCTCTCAGATTCTCAGCATGAATAACTTCTTCTTCGAGACCGCATTGCATCGTATCTCTTGAGAGATGGCGTGCACTAGAGCACCTGTCTGAGTCGTCTAGGGACGCCCTCGACCATAGAATAGATGCTCTACATTCATCGTCTCTATTGCCGGAAAGCCATGTACCATTATGTACTCTCGCAGTATCGTATGCAATATCCTGATCCTATTTCTTCTCTGAGGGACCAGACCATCCAAGATCAGCCCGACGATTAATCTGATCACACACATTTCTTCTATGACTATACAATCACTTGGTATACACATGTCCTACTATGTATTATACAAGCTAGCGCAAGTGAAAACGCAAGGTAGCACAGTGACAATTGCTCGCAGTTAGTATTGCGACGCGCAAAAACGACGCAGCTCAGCAGACAGTACATCCGAAGAACTTCTCGTAGAGAGCTGATATAGCGATCTCTACGTACAGTTGAGGCGAGAATACGATCAATCATTGATGGCTTCTACTGTTAGTCCATATAACAATACAACAGTGTGATGATAGAGAGTCTCTTAAAAGTTAATTGTGTGAGAAGTGCCATGGCTCGACAAGACGCACCTATGGAGCGACGCACAAGAGAACAGCTAGGGTGGGGTTCGTACTGTGCAAACAATGTAACCCTACTCTAGAATGGATGGAACCAACAACTCAGAATGTATACACTATACTACAATCTTTTCTAGCATGAAGTGTTTGGAAGGTCTCAACGATAGATCTCGAGATAACTTGAGAATCTGCATGCTCACACGAAACTCGTTACACGACGATCTCATAGAAAAAACGGAGATGCCTTGCCCTCTACTCCATTCAAACAAAAACTCCCCATCGATCAACTCACTCGCGATATGTACAACAAGGGCTACTTCCAAGCTCGTCAGTAATGCACGCAGTTCTTTTTTTCGATCTCACTTCCCAGTGCTAGTGTAATGCATTCGCGGACCCTCCCCATGAGCCGAACTCAAGACGACACTCTCACTGATATAGCGGGACCAACCACAATGGTATAAGACGGAGAGAACCATCTGAGATTTGCTGCACTTACTTTTACTGCCCTTTTGTCGCGCTTTTGCAAAAGAGACAACAAATATTTTTAATGGTTACTAAATAATTGAATGTTTGTTACACTTTTATCCTCTTTGCAAAAAGGCCAGCA
Source organism: Dendrobium nobile (assembly GCA_022539455.1). Taxonomy (NCBI): domain Eukaryota; kingdom Viridiplantae; phylum Streptophyta; class Magnoliopsida; order Asparagales; family Orchidaceae; genus Dendrobium; species Dendrobium nobile. The sequence goes on from CM039733.1 coordinate 56,220,638, forward strand.
AAATGCAGTAAAAATACATTCGTATTTGAATATTTGTCCATCCTTCTAACTGCCTTTTTGCCAAAAGACAACAAAAGCACATCAAATTCGGACGGTTCTCTTCGTCCGATTCCAGCGAGAATAAATCTCTCCTCATTGCAACCCCTAAATACTGAGATAGCACACAAATCTCCCTCATCCTCATGCTCACACCTTTTCTTCCATTTTCCATGCAGTCATGTATACTGGCCTGTTCCACAGGACAGCAACAGGCATTCAAGCATCCCTTAAGTAACATTCCTGAACCATCAAATTGATTTCTTGATACACAACTTTCTGCACTGTTGATCTTTTCTTTTTGCTGTGATGGAAATTTGTTATGTTTGATGATTGTGAATAGGATTATTAGAACTGCCTGAGCTGGGTTAGAAAGCAATCATTCACAGAAGAAAGCGTTTACCTGTTTGTCTCTTCTGCCTCCCCAATTTACATTCAAGACATAGCAGAGGCCCCTTTGAGTAAAGTCAAGAAGTTTTGGACCTGATTGCTTGGTCATCTGCCTCAGAAATAGCGCTTTCATTGACTGAGGTTTGGCTCTTTTGCAAGCTTACTTTTTGAATAACATGTAAATTACTTGTACTGAATAATAGATTGATGAAATTGTAAAGTTTTATTCCAGCAAATACGTGGAATAGTTGATTGTCAATCTCTGATTCCTGGTCTTGAAACAGAAAAATATTAATTAACTAGAACAAAAATAATTTAAAATTTTATCAGCATGAAGAAGTTTTAATTTATTGAAGGGTTTATTTGTTTGTAGAAGAAGGAATGCGAAGTATTTTAAAATATAGGGACATCAAATTTAGAGAGTATTTGGGTTGAATAAAGAAGATCCCTAAGCAGTGGGAAAAAAGCTTAATGTTGTTGTTGGTGTTTTTTGTGGTTAGATAAACAAGGAGCAACCAGTGAAAAGCTAGAGATTCTTTTTTCAACTCTCTAATTCTTTGATGTATTTTAAACACGTCTAATTTTTGTTTATCCCGAATTGCTTTTTGACCCTAAGTTGATAGCATATGTTTTAACATTCGCTACCTAACGGATGGCCAGTAGCTATGAGGGGTGTCAGTCTTCCGCCGTCGTCACTACAGTCACCATGCCCACCATCGTTAGCTCTAATTGAATTCCCTCTGACGTGGCATTTGGCCGCCTTCCTTGCCTAACCACATATAGTTGGATGTGCCAGTTTGTGCTGAATAGTTTTAAATATCCTACATTTATTTTACATAGCATTATATTATATATCATGCATATATAATTTTTCAACAAACAAAATGACCTTAAATTTAAAAGATAATATAAATTTTAATATGATTCTTAATATATTCTTTCATCTTTAAAAAATAATAATAATTTTAACATTGATTTTTAACGAATTTTTTTTATTAGAATATAGTGATAAAAATTATATATAGTAGCCCTTTAATTAAGTTAGTTTTACCTGAGTAGATATTAGCATGATTACCATATATTTGGTTCAGCTTTGGATAATTGCTGATGGTGCCTATGCTGTTGATTTTATCACATGAACACAATTCAAAAGACTTTCTCTATGAACATCATTAAAAGCGACAATACCTACTTCACCGTATCCATTCAAATAGTATTCTACACGCGCCAATTTTAACAAACCGCGCGATACACATACACACATACACACTCACATAATTAGGTGCGTTCCTTTCGATAGCACACTTCTAAAACACTAGTTATAACCAGAGAACGTCTCATATATCACTCTTCAGGTGAATAGCACACGATGCACATCTCGACCCATAGGCTCTCTTCGGTTTAACATACCACAACCTATCTCTCTACATTTTCTTACCTCTATAGATGAGCTATACCTCGATTACAGCATCGCGATCCATCTGTACTGACGCATGACAAGTCATCGTTGACTCTGATTGGATCTTCAACAGACGTCCCACGATGAATCCCTAGTTCTGATATAGACAGATCTCTTCTGTCTAACAATGAATCTGGATCATTCGCGCACAGATCTTCTTTTCCAATCTAATTCTATCAACTTCTTGTACTCTTTACACTCTTTACTGTGAACACTGAAGTAAAGTTAAACTACCTTCTAAAACGCGCAATGCAACAACACACCTGAGGGCTCTCAATTAGCTTACTCAGACACATAATTCAAATGCTGCACCTACACATAAAACAGCACAGACAAACTCTACCAAACTGGAAAATTAAACATGACACTTCTGTAGACTTGCTCTGATCACACACTCTTTAGACCACAATAGCAAGAGCGAAAAATCCAGTCGAAGCTATATGCGTTTTACCTCATGACCCCAAGGGCTGCTATAGCTCTTCTTGCGGACGCCGCGCTTCTCCAAACCAAGCAGCTATCAAGTCGATAGTGAGATCAGTTGATCTATTCAACTCACAATTGTCTGGATGATCAAGCACAGATACATCTATAGCGCAATGGTGTGATCGTCGCTTCAGCACACAATATTAATACATGAGACACACTGATGAAACAAGCAACCGTTATTAATGACTAATACAACTGAGTCATTCTTACAACATACATTCAGACATCTCTCCCAACCACATATACACTTTCACTAATGGTGATTCACTCAAACCACACTGTAAGACATCTTCTGGAGATAGCTAGACGCGAAACTGATGTGGACAGACGCAGAGATGCGATTAGCAATGTAAAGAGTCTGTATACAGTCATTTGAACACGAACACTGACTATTTTATCACATCGATCTTATTCTAGATACTCACCACTACAAATAGTATGTGACACTTTTCACATATACCAGAAGAATTGCTTCCTTTATCTCTCATAGAGATACATCAACATACGGCGCATAAAGTATCTCATACATGAATTCAAACACTAGACAGTGTTCTACTTAGCACTCACAAAGACACATTACAATTATACATAGCATTTTAGAGTAAGGATGTAGATGAGAGAGGTGGGGAAAGGCGAGATCGCGTCGGAGAAGCAGCTAGACAAAGATTGAACGTTCTTGATATTATGGAATATCAAAAGTGATACATAAGCAGACAACACACTTTGGGGGGGGGGGGGGGGAATTTCAACTGTTATAAGTCCTCCTCCTTTCTTGAGCCTTTTTGTATTCTTTTTTCATAGGGTACAAAATAGAAGCCTAAACAATTTTAATTTAAAAAAAAAAAAAAAAAAAAAAAAAAAAAAAAAAAACAAAAATTTAAAAAAAACAAAAAAAAAAAAAAATTTTATGGCTTCTATTTACCAAATAGAATAACAAAAAGCTCAAGAAAGGGAGGAGACTTATAAGTTAAAATTAATTACATTAACCTTGACCCAAATCAAAGCTCAAAATCATTATGAGGTATAACTCAAATCTAAATATAATAAAACTTAAGAAAGACAAAGAATATGGACACTTATTTTACTCATGTATGGAAAGGATTTTCTACTAAATCTCTAAGTGAGTCAAAAATCATGGATAAATATTCCCTATACAAATACAATACATACTCAATACCATTTCAAATTAAGAAACAAAGATCTTATGACTAAACCACTAAAGGTAAGTAGTGATCTATGTAGCTTAAAACAAAGTCATTATAAAGGTTCCTTGTTACTCATATGAATAAAATATTGATGGGGACCATGTCCACCAAGATGCTTCTCTGACAAGTGATAAAGACTCACTAACTAGTGCTGCTTTCCGGGTGGTTAAGAGCCCGGCGGGCAAAGTTCAAGATCCGAGTCGAATCTCTTTGCCAAGCAGTGAAACCTCAAGTGTTGTCCCGTGTAAAAGTGTGCGTTGCATGCTATCTGACCAGGGTTTTCCTGGTTTAGACAATACTTCCTCGATCACAAAAAACAAATAAAATAACTAAATAAAGACTCACAATACCAATTTAAAAAAAAAATGTTTCACATGGCGATTTACACACTTCACACTTCAGTAAAATGGTATCTTACAATATCCAAAAGGTGTCAACATAAAAGATATTTATAAATATTATGGGTCCACTAGATCACCTAAAATTGGCTAAGGTAAATTTAAGGGCAAAAAGACCATGTAGGATTTGTTATAGGGTTAAATGAGAGATCTATAGAAATAAGGGTGGTTTGCATAGATTTCCAAAGTCAAGAAAAGGCTTGATAAATCAACTGCATAGGCCTCATCAATTATCCAAAGCTGAACAAAATATATGGAATCATGCTAATAAATCTACTCAGGCAAAAACTAAATTATTAAAGGGCTACTAAATATAATCTTTTACATCACTAAATCTAATAAAAAATTCGTTAAAATCAATCTTAAAATTATTAATTATTTTTTAAAAGATTGAAAGAATAAATAATAATCAAAAATTTTATCTTATCTTTAAATTTTAAGGTCATATTTTTTTTTTTTGTTGTTGAAAAAATAATGCATGATAAATATAATGCAATGTAATATAAATGTACATATATTTTACAAAAATATTCAGCACAACTGACATCCCAAACTAATATGTGGTTAGCAATGAAGGCGGCCACTTCCACTCAAGGGAACTACAATTAGAGCTAACGATGGTGGGCATGGTCGACTGTATTGACGACGCGAAGACTGACCCCCCTCATAGCAATGGCCTCAGTATCGCGAATGTTACCAATGCTATCAACTTCTAGGTCCACAAAGCAATTCGGATAAAATTAGACGAGTACATACAATACATCAAGAAAATAGAGAGTGAAAAGAATCTCTACAGAACTTTACACTGTAGCTCCTTGTTTATCAAACCACAAAAAACACCACCAACAACATTAAGCTTATATCCCATCTGCTTAGGGATCTTCTTATAACAAACCAAATACTCAAGATTTGATTTCCCCTAAATTAAAAAACTTCGCATCCTTTCTTCTACAAACCAAAAACCCTTCAATAAAAAATAAACTTCATCATGCTGAAAATTTTAAATAATAATGTTTCTAGTTAATTACTTTTTGTCTGTTTCAAGAACAAGAATCCAAGATTGACAATCAACTATTCATTTAATTTGTCTGAATAACTATACAATTTTCATCAATCTATTAATCATAAGGGGTGGGGGGGGGACGGCAATTGAGGGGATTGTTAGTATGGGGTGGGGGGGGGAGAAGCAAAGTTATTCTTACATGTTATTAAAAGTAAGCTTGCAGAGACAAAACCTCAGTACAAAATGAAAGCGCTTATCTTCTGAGGAAGATGACCAAGCAATCAGTTCCAAACCTTCATGACTTTACTCAAGCCTCTGCTATGTACCTTGAATGAAACTTGGGAGGCAAAGAGACAAACAGTAAAAGCCTTTCTCTGTGAATGATTGCTTTCCAAACCCAGCGTCAGGCAGTGCTAATAATCCTATTCAAACATCATCAAGACAAAACCAAAATTTACCATCACAGCCACAAAGAAAAGATCAAAAAAAAAAAGTGCAAAAGTTGTTGTATCAAGAAAATCAATTGAATGTTCAGGAAATGGTTACCTTAAGGGATGCTTGAATGCCTGTTCATTCATGTGAACAGGCCCAGTATAATGACTGCATGAAAATGGAAAATGGTGTGAGCCATGAGAAAGAATTGTGTGCATCCAATGATTAGGGTTCATGAGGAGAGGAAATTATTCTGCGAAATTCGACGAAGAAAGCCGTCCGAATTTTCTGTGCTGTTGTTGACCTTTTTGCAAAAAGGAGTAGAAGATGACAATATTAAATCGAATGTAATTTTTACTGCCATTTTGCTGCCTTTTTGCAAAGAAGGATAAAAGTGTAACAAACATTCAATTATTAGTAAACATTAAATAATTGTTGCTCTTTGCAAAAGCGCGACACAAGGGCAGTAAAATGCAGCAAAATCCAGATGGATCTCTCCGTCTGGTGTCCGCTACAGAATAATTAGTTGGCTGGGAGGGAGGATGCACAACGAAGGAAGAAAAAAACATTGCATCTGAGCTCTGATACTGATCAAATTTTGGTAAGCTGGTCTTAAAGGAGAGGATTAGCTTAAGATGCATGTAAAATATAGGAAACATTCAAAAATTTATATTACATTCATCTAAAAGCACACATCCCACTTTGAGATTTAGGTTACATTGCGTACTTTTTTTTGTCACACTTTTTTTGCCGCTTTCTAAAATTTTTATATAAAAAACTGCTATAAGAAAACAGTAAGAAAAATCACTCAAACAAAGCCTCATTTAGGAGACAATCTGGGAGGCGATTTTTTACATCATATCAAGCATGAGATTTTTCTTGAAGATGAAACTCTGGAATTTGAAATTCATTTATGTTACAAACTGCGATTATTTTTCCCAAGAAAAAAAATACATACTGGTACTAGGACATCTGGCAGTCAGGAGAAGGAGCAAACAATATGCAGAACACCTTTCCGTGCAGCCTCCAACGGAGAAGTGATGCATCTCCGAAGAATTCTCAGAATTGTGATGGATAGCTTCCGTCCCCGAAGAAAAATATCCTCTCAGCTGCGACTCTTTCTCAGAATAGCGCATGAGTGCGCTTTCAATATCGTTTTTTTCGTTGATTTTACAATAGACAAGCTCCAGTACAGGCTGTATGATCACTACACACACCATTAAAAGAAGGAGAGTCAAATCAGCTGCAAATCTAATGAAAGCTGAAGTTCCAGGTTTCGTTTGGACGGGCTTTTCCTTCCTGCTTCCTAATAAAAAATTTTAACTTCTTATACTACAAAAGCATTTTTAGAGCAAGCAACAAAAGCGAGTGCGTCCCAAACAAAGTATAAGATACAGTGGTCCGTTGGAGAAATTGACATCTATGTACCGTTACACAAGTCTTGATGTGGACAACAAATAACTGTGTATCTCATCGGTTCGGACTTTCATCGCTCCAACCATAACTTGTATGCATCCGGCAAGTGCAGAGCAGCATCGCGTGGATCCTTGAAGCTAATTACCTAAACAAAATTTAATTTTGTTAAACAGCATCGGAGAAAATCATACTAATCAGATATTATTATATTATAAGAGCACAAATAACTAAGAATGACTGTGACTCTAGGCAGGGTTCACAATATGCGCAAAGCTTCCACCCTCCATTTTCAACCCTAAACCGATGCTTATACGATTATGCGAAAGAAATACAATTAAGAGATTTTTTTATTTGACAGAAACAACAAAAAATTTTTTAGAAGAGAAAACCTTGCTTTAACTACAACAAACTCTTCTGTTTCTCAGTGAAAGTTCAAGAAGATGATCATGAAAGATTAAAGTCATAAGTATTGATTTACACCTGGAGAAACACAAGAACTTGCAAACAAAAAATAACCAAAGCTTTAAATATGCAAATAGCCAATTATAACAAAGCCTTAACATGTAAAATATAGACCCGAGACACCTCAGAGATCCCTTAATCACGATCTTGAAGGAGAGGTTAGCGGAAGAGGACGCACAAAAGCACACTTCAGACGATACCACACTATTACACAAGTATGCCGAGAGGACCGTCCGCAGGGAGAACGGGTGGATGGCCGTTGAGGTCCACTCCGTAGTCCAAGAATTGATCGTCAATGATGTCCACGAGATGGGGAGGATTCGGTTCCAGTAATATTCAACGGTGTCGTCAAAACCAAACCCACGACGAAGAATGGTGATCGAACGATGTGGATGTCCCGTGGGCGTCCGGAGTATGAATTCCGTGATCAACTTCGATCCCCATGCATCCTTGCCAAGGGTTGAAGGAGCACCCAAAGGAAGAAGAGGAGAGAGGATGGCGGCTTGGAGTGGAGGGATTGGCTAGGGCTTCCTTGGGAGAAAATTAGCGTTACGGTAGGTAGGTGGATGTGGTATGGGCTAAATCTGAAATTATTCACAGATTTAGATTAACTGGGAGGAAGCAATTTGAAATTTGATTCTTGCCAACTCTGCGCACTCTAGGCAGCGTCAGACCAATGCCTTCCTGGCGTCGCATAGGACACTATCTCAACACTGTGATACACGACGAGCTAAGAGGACAAGAAGGGCGACGGACCGTAAATATATATATATATATAATATATATATATATATATATATAAATATATATGAAATTATCAAGGAAGACATTTTTTTAAGAGAGAACATTGCAATATTCGTTGCAATAATGTTCTGACTAATTTGAATCTAATCTAGTAAGCTTGGCATGTTTGAAATTTTGCATTTTATGTTTGGTGTATAATGGGAATGTCTTTGAATCTTTTTTAGAGCTTTTAATCTATTTTAGAGCATGTCATGGGGGTTCTGTATGTGAAAAATCTGCATGTGTAAAAATTTCACTAGAGAGCGTTGCGCGCTCAGTTCTCTGTATTTTTTATTTTGAAAAATGAAAAAATGGAATTTTGGGAAGTGCTGCGGTGCTAATTGGCAGCAATGTGGGTCTGAGCGCTCTGTATTTATGGATTTTTAAGGCAGCACTGCGACACTGCGAATCTAAGCACCTCAGCCAAGTGAAATAATTTTTTATATAAATATCCAAATTCACTAATTTGCAAAAAAGTATGATTCATTTCTTCCCCAAACCTAGCTAGCTACAGAGAGAGAGAGAGAGAAGAATTATAGTGAGAGAAAGTTCAATTAGAACAACTTCGAGCTATTTTCATCTGTCAAGTCAGTTCGAAAAATTTTCCAAATTGAGGTAGGTTACATTTACCTTACCTCAATTTTTAATAATTCAGTCTTTAGAATTTTCTTATTTAAATTCAAAATTTTCAACGAAAAAATTAGTATATTCTGATATTTGATATATGCTCGCCACGTAATTTTTAAAATGTTATATATTATAATATTCTGCATATTTTGGTATATTATTTATGAATTTTTACATGGCATTTTTTTTATTTTCTATAAATTTAAGCATTCTTTATTTTCTATAAATTTAAGTATTCTAAAAAATATTCTCAAATTAACAAATAATATTATAGTACAATAAAAGATTTGATATGGTTATGAACAATATATGATAATTTGATTGTGACTTAAAAATGCGAAAGTTTGCATGAGGGCTTACCCCGAAATTCTATTTATTTTGCTACCAGTGGACATTCTATAAAATTCTATAATAGGTTTGATATAGCTTACTATATATGAAAATATGAATGTTTTTTGGTTTTTGTGTTTTTGTATGGAATGTGTGAATTGAAGAACTTCTGATGTACTGTGTACTGGGAGCTATAAAGGCCTGAAAATTTGAATCTGATATTTGTATGGGATTTAAAAGGGTCATAAATTCTAAAGATTTATAATGCTAAGCACCTAGGAGTTATAAAAGTCTATTATCTAATGTGCTAGAACATGAAGTTATAAGGATCCAAAGTAAGTATTTGATGAAAGGTAATAAAGACCTGAGGGGAATAAATGTGATCAGTTCTATGCAGGTGAAGTGGTGTGTCTAAATTTTATTATCAGCGATATGTTGTAATATATTTACTATTTTTATTTCTATTTCTATTATCTATGAAATATGTGTATTTCAATTATGCTGAATATGAAAGTATATATCTATCTGCTTTAAGAAATCATAGATAAGGGTATTGTCTGAATAATATGTTTAAAGTTCTATAAGTGTAGTCTGCTTTCTGGTTTCTATTCATGTACTATTGTGTGTATTATTAAGAATTTACATGCTAAGTCGTGGTTTTCAATATCTATTTCAGGTCAAGTTAAAGGGAAGAGGCAGAATGAGTAGAGAGACAGGTTGCAAGATTTGATTGTTGAGTCTGTATAAGTATGTTTGGTTTAGATCTTTGGCAGTCATGTCTATCTATTTTGTGTGGCATTTCTATGTCATGCATTGTTTATAAATGATTATTTTGATTGTATGGTTTTATTAGATGAATCAAATGAAAAAGAAATTTTGAAGATGATTATATATGTATTTATATGATGTCATTTATAGGCTTTATAGTCTGTTATGATTAAAGAT
>CM039733.1:56230709-56315706 GCA_022539455.1 Dendrobium nobile
ATTCTTGAAATCAACTCCAAAGATCGGAAAATGATCTAAGAGAGATCAGCAAGTGTTTAAAGTTTTTTTTGGGATTTTACTTATTTTAATTATTTAAACCAATTAATATTGACTTTTACTTTAAATTAGATTAAGGTTTAATTAGCGGTTCAAATCAAGGGGCTTTTAATTTTCATGGGTTAAGGGCTTGATTTTGGTCAGTTAGAGGGGTTACATGTAATTTTTGGATTTAAAATGGATTTATTACATTTTTTTTGAAAGTTTAAAGGCTTAATTAAGGCTTAAACTTAGGAAAATCAATTAAGGGCCTTAATGATTTTCAAAACCAGTGAAAAAATTTTCTTATGGCTGTGCATGTCACTAAGTTCAAGTGTTTGAAGTTTCAACTCAAAGGGAGGTGAATCCTAATTATTGGAATTATTCTAAGTTTTCTAAACATAGGGTCCTTAATTATTGTCCTTAATTGTGTCACTTAGGTTTAATAGGTTTGGATCAATGTTTTAACTAACCCTTGGACAACATATAAGAAACATGCACAACACATTCAAATCCTTAAATCTAGGAGAGCCTAGGCTAAGTGTATGTGTGGTTTCTTAAGCATGCAAAGGCTAACATTACTAAGATGACTTAAAAAACATGATTGTGAATAATTAACATGCAATTATTAAACTAATCAATTCCCCATAAATTCCATTCATGTATTCAACCCATGCTTTTAAAATTCCAATTTGGGACTCATTTGGGTTCAAATCATTAAAAGGGCACTTAATTAAAACGATTTAATAATTCCAATAAATACCCAAACTTTCAGAATTCATAACTAATTATAGAAAATTCAAAATCAACAAAACTCAGTGGCTAATGACTCTAATTAAAATTTAGTATTTTCCAAAAATTTCAAACCCCCAAAATCTGGTCAAACTAAAAAAAGTCAACATTTTGGTCTACTCTAGGTCAAAATCGGTTTAAAACTTCCAAAAATCATAATTTTTGATTGAAAACTCCAAATTGAGTGTACTACATGTCCAACAACTCATAATTAGGTCTAATATTTATTAAAAATATGAATCCCTTAAGATTATATCTAATTCTAAAAGTCAAATTTTTACCCCATAGTCGACATATCCGGATAACCCTCTAAATTCTATCAACTCCCTTAAATTTCAGAATTTCCTTAATAGGTTAATAAAATCCTCAACCAACCCATTAAAATCAGTAAACAAATCTCTTTAATATTAATATATGCCCCTTGATTCTAACAAACCTAAAGTAACTTAATCAACCACGATTACTACTTGGGTAACCCAGGCCTACGAAGCTAATAGCTTAGCCCCAAGGAAGATGAAATAAACTTCACGGCCTCGGTGTGAAACAAAGGTAGTAATCAATTAAATTTTAAAATATATTTAATTAAAAATCTTAATCTATTAATACTTAAACTTTAATTTAAATCCCCTTTAAGCCTTAAAAAATTCAAAACTTTTCTAGATAACTTTAACTAATCACCCAGCTTAGGATCTACCCCTGCCACATGACCTTCTACACACACTTTAGATGATGTGCTAGGATAACCAACTCTAGAACTAGGTTAGGCCGGTATTTACTTTACTGCTGTGTGCCGGATTTTTCGTAGTTTTCACTGCATGTTGTGGATGAAATTGCTTTGCTATGTCTGCTAACTTTTATGTACTCTATGGATGGATTGATGTGTTTGGCGATTAGATTATCCTTAGGTTATGTACGATCTGGATGTTCACATAGTTTTCTGCAGGTGGCCACGCTCATGCGGGGCAATAAAAAAAGGGGGCTAAATTCAAAAAAAATCAATTATTATAAATGCTTTGCACAGGTGCTTCAACTGCTAAAGCCCCTAAATAAAAAAGAGTGTGGCCAGTGTGTTTACTTTCTTTTCTGCACATATATAACTACTTGGGAATAACTGCTTCTTATTTATTAACTGTTTAGGATAACCCTGCAGGTGAGTCTAGATTTTATTTTTCAAAAAAAATGTAATTTGTGTAAACATTAAGTGTTGTGAAAGTTAATTTTGATTTGGGATATATAGGTCCAAAGTTTGGACTCCGAAGAGAAAAGGATGCCCTTAGGGTTGTAGACCTTTTCTATTTGGAGATTCAAATTTGGGCCACACTTCATCCCTACCCAACGGGGAAAGAGTGGCCTTCCCTTTAAAGGAAGTGCCCTCTTATCCATTTGGGTAGTCTACTATAAAGAATCCAATGAGCTTGAAGAAGAGGAGCCCAAAGAAGAACTAGACTGAAGACTTGAAGATTGAGAATATCCCACTCAAAATAACTTGCGTTACTACAAGGTTTAGAATCCGGGTTGTTGTCAGTGGTGCCCGGTCACTTTACTTTATGTAAAATTCTAGTTTGTAATAAGCAAGGCAACTTTGCCTATGGACATTTATTAATTAATTAATATTTGATGTGATGAATTGATTGCTTTTAGTACTGCTTGTTTTCCTTAGTTTTTTTGGCGATTATGTGCCACTTTTATTTTTGCCTGGACTCGAGAGGCTCGTGAGGGTGTGAAAGTTTTATACTCATAACTTTAAAAGTCTAAACCTTTAGTGAGTTTAAATAACATAGAAAGATAAAGAATCTAGGGAATTAGTCGGGGATCGACCCCGGGGTCGCATGTATGTTTCTGCATTACTCTTTCCTTATTTTAGACCCTTTCCCGCCTGCGGGTAGAGTCCGGATAGTCTGACCTATGAGGATGAGGTGCCGGACCTGGGGAAGTCCAGTCTTCTAAAAAAATTATTTTTTAAGCCTGTTTTTAAAATTTCAAGCATACTTGATTTGAGATTATTAACTAGCATGCATTGCATTAGATACAAATTAAAAGGGTCAAGATTTTAATTGCATAGTCCTCAGCATTTTGCACCCAATATAAGTCAAAGGGGCCAATTAGGAGAATCTCAAGATGTCGGCCCCGACTCTCCAAAACTTTAAATACAATGTCCCTACCACTCTTTCATAAAAGATCGGATTCATATATTTTAAATCGATTAGGTGGTTAGCTGGCTCCCCAATCCAGGTCGGGGTAAGTCCAGACCTTGCACTGCATTAGTTAGGATCGGACGACTGTGGTCCAGCGTCCAAATTAGATTTAGGATCCAGGGCAGATCTTTGATTATAAGACCCCAAATTTCGGGAATATAATCCCAAATTTCTAATAAAATGCTCAACTCTAATTAAATATCATTTCAATCCAAAACATAAAGCCCAACACTTAGATTAAGTTGGGACACTTCCGGATGGTTCTGGAATCTCAAAGTGTCCCCTACTTCTCCTCCTTTAACTCTATCAATAACTATTCAATTTTGACCTATTCCCTATTGAATTTCCAAAATTCCTCTCTTTTTGATATCACTCCTAGAAAATCTAACGAAATTCCGCCACCATTTTAATCGGGAGTTTTCGTAGGAGATTCTATCTACCTACGATATAATTAACTACGAGGGATTGCGCTCGTAGGAGATTTGGAATCACACACGCACCTGATTTTAAAATTGATTTTCCAAAACCTTATTAGATTTCTTTGGGAAAAGGTAAAAAAAAATGATTGTTGTCATCACATTAGGAGGATTATCATTGAATGGTGTTATCTCCCTTCGGGGAGATACATCCTTCTTTGATAAGACTTTGGATATGAATTCGACAATCAAATTTCTTAAATATCATAATCGGATATTTAGTTAAATTTCATTATGTTCCCTCGAGGCCATATGGAATTTTTTCTTTAGAATCCGATCATGATATTTAAAATGAATTCCATAATTCTAAGCCTGAACGCTGTTATGAAATTTTACTTTCATCCTCCGGGGTGATGTAATTTTTCTAACAGGTTGATTCGACCTTGGAATTAGAATTAAATCACAATTTCAAAATTTCCAAAGAAAATTAATATTTTTCAAAACCTGTTTTCAAAATTCCACCAAAATAAATAAATGGCACGCCCGGTGGGACCAAATTTCTCTCCCCATCTTTAATAGTGGCAGAATTTTGTTTCATCGGTAGTTTTAACTATTATTTCTTCCATTGGTCCCTCTACCCATTTCTTCCTTGGGTGAGTGTGGCCAACATCTAAGATGAAATAAACATCAAAAAGAGAGGTTTTACCTCCAAAGTTTATTGTATATAAATTTTCATTTTGATTTTGACCTTCTGCCCCGGCCCAGCCTGCGAGGCGACAGTGTCAAATCAGATCCTTGGATATCCTTTTCAATCTTGTGGATTTATGGTTAATAAATTTCGCATTCAACATACAGATTCTTAAGATTGAAAAGAATTTGAAAATTATTGATTTTGGACACTACAAAATGCTTTAGTCTTAACCCCCTCACTTCCTCTTTGACTTCCAGAGGTGGGGAGGGTTAGACTATTTGCTTTACCTGGGTTCTCTCACAATTCCATAAGCCTTCGGGCAAAGGGAAACTCTGTCCGTTGTGTTTTGGAGTCTGTGAAAAAACCCACCTTAAACCCTTCAAGATTCAAATTTTCTTCAAAAAAACAAAACTTTCCTTAAGCTCCAAGTTGTCACATGTTACCCCATACGATCTCCTTGTGGGCTAACATATGTCAATTTTTTTTTAGAAAACCTTTTTTTTTTTGCATGTACTTAGTCTCTTTACCCTACTAACATGTGTTGAGTGACATTTTTCACTGCTCGACATATGTTGGAAGGTTGAGATTACCTTACAAGCCTTAATTTTCAAAAATTTTCTTTTGTCTCCCTCAAAAAAAAATCTAATTCCAATCTTCTCTTTAACTTTCAGAAAATCCCAAATGGCTGGTCAATTGATTTTCTCTTTTGACCGAGAGTTGTCCTCAACTGTTAATGATCAAGGGAGCACTATCATCTTTGGGATGGGATTCAGCACCCTTGAGCTCTCCATGGATGGACACCAGATTGTTAGTTTGGATGCTAGTAAGGAAGTTCCCCCAGTGGTTGAGTTGATTGTGGGATCTGCACCTACCTTGCAAGTAGTCAGTGATGACCAGAAACAGTATGAGCCAGTTGTTGAGCCCCCCACTGAAGTCAAATCTATTTTTGAGGAAGGGTCTAGTTCTGGACTTAGCTTCGCCACTAAGAATCAGAAGAAAAACTACCTGAGGAGACTTAAAAAGAAGATCTCTAAGGCTAAGAGAGTTGTACCCTTTAAGACCTTAGCTCAAGTAGAGCCTGAGGCTGCTGAGGAGCTACCTATTCCTGCTTCATCTCCCCTCCTAAAGGGGAGTCGCTTCTACCCCCTAGCTTCTACTCAAGGGGAGGAGAGGGCAGCTAGGATAGCCCGTTCCCCACCATGCTCAGTCGACTACTCGACTAAGAAGACTCAGAAAGAAAAACACCTCCAGAGGACAAGGACTTTAAGAAACATAATTCATACCTGCGCTGCACAGTCTGGACAGACTAAGGAGGAGTATGTAAAACAGTTGAAGGGAGTGATCTCACATCGCTTCCAGAAAGAAGTGTTGAAGGAGGAAGTGTCTGAGGCAAAGAATTTGACTCCACAATTTGTTAGAAAGAATAAAAAGTATGTGAGACAGCCTGCTACTTCGGTGCTGGTTGATGGATATCATTGGGTGCCACGCCCTCCGTCCTCTAAAATGGAGGTTATCGTGTTGACTGGGTCCGAGAGAGGCCACCATTCTACTGGTAGACCCCCGGTACCCCCTCCTAAACCTGTAAAGTTGGCCTCAGTGATTGTTAAGCCAAAAGGGGTTGAGACTCAAAAATCTGTAGATGTTAAAGGGAAAAGACCCAAATCTCCTAAGAAGAAATATGTGCCAAAGAGAGTTGGAGAGTCTGCCACCACCTCCTAGAACTTCTAAGTTCATTCTGTAACTCCAACGAGTTCCAGTCAACCCTACTCCAGTTTCAGTTGACTTGATGGATGTCAAGACTAGTACCCCAGTTGTTACAGTTGGTAGTCCTCCCATAGCCAGTTTAGTTCAAGATCCAGTAGCCACCACCCCTGCTGCCCCAGTTGATGATCCCCAAGGTCCAAGTGTCATTCCTAGGCTCCCTAGTCAGGTGTCTGACGACCTTACCTTGCCAAATGTAGGAGCCATTACTTTACAAGCTCCTGCTTCTCCCCCCGAGGTATATGTCCCTCTCCCCGTAGAGGATGCCACTCTTCTGACTACCAGTTCTGGGATATTCAAAGAGGAGAGAGTTGACCAGGATCTAGAAATGGAAGACGAACCAGTTCCAAAGTCTCAACCCGATCCTAACCCAAAACTTATAGAAATCATTGCCCTCCTGGATTCTGAAGAACTATTTGATATGGCTGAGTACAAAGGATACTTACCCCTCAATCCTAAGTCAATTGGGGATAGACCGGTCGAGGAGGTAGTACAAGAGATAAGGAACATTTTGTTGAATAAAGAAAGAATTTCCTCTTTCGACCCAGATCTGGATGATCTCCTTGGAGATGAAGATGATCATGTTGGTAGCATTTGTATGGTTGAGACTAAGGGATCTAATAAAGAAGCTGAGCCCAGCAAACGTCGATCTATTAGAGATGATGATTCACATGTTGTTGAGCCAGATTTAGATGAGCCTGTAAAAGCCAGATATGAAGAACACATAAAAAACTTGGAGACTCGGCTTGCATGCATGATGTCACAAGTCAGGGAAATGCAAGAAAGGTTCGATAAATCATAGCAAGAGTCCCTTAAAATCAATCAGTCAGCTCGAGAGATCGTAGAAAAGGCTAAACGTGCAGAATTTAGTTCCAACCCCCTCGAGTCACCACCTGTGATTCTTCCTTGCCCGATAGAAGCACCTCCAGTCCAGCCTACAGTTTCCACCACTCCTCCAATTCCGCCCCAGAAAGACATTAAGAAACTGATTGAGGACCACGTAAGGGAGGCCTTAGCCCTTTCGCAAGGAACCGCATCTATTCCAAAAAGTAGACCTTAACCCGACGAATATGACTCAGTTCCTTACCCAAAGGGCTTTGTGCCACCAACTTTTAAAATTTTCACTGGAATTGAAAATCTGAGACAGCATCTGGCCCACTTCCGAGCAAGCTGTTGCAACGCAGGAGGGTCCGATGCTCTACTATTTCGCCAATTTGTGAGTAGTCTACCCAGCATTGCTTTTGAGTGGTATGCCGATCTGCCCAACGGTTCAGTAAGAACCTTTAGCGATCTAGAAAACCTCTTTCTTAAGAGATTTTCTGGAGCGCAACAACGCACCACCGTGAGCGATCTTGTAGTTGAAAAGCAAAAGCTGGGAGAGTCTCTAGTTGAGTACATCTTGAGGTGGCGAAACCTCTCGATGAAGTGTGAACCCCAGTTGCAAGAGCAACACGTAGTGGAGATTCTTCTAAAGAATATCCACGGCCCTGTTGCTTTTCTCTTGAAGGGTTTCACTATTAAAACTTTTGAAAAACTTCTTAATAAGGCTAGAAATTTGCAGGAAGAGGCTCCTAGGATGCCATTCTTACGAGAGCAGTCTAAAGATAAGAAGGGTCCTAAGTTGGTGAAAATTTTTGAAAAGAAAGCTATGGTCTCATCAGTAGATAAAGGAAAGAGGCCGGTGGTTAGTCAGCCTAGCACTCCACCTCTACCACAGCCACCTCAGAAGCAACCCTTTCAGATAGTTCCTCAACATACTAGAGATCCTGCCTTCATCCCTTTTAAAGAGCGATTGGCAAAGCCTTATCCATTTAAAAGGGAATCAGATAAAAAGAACTTCAAGAGCTTGTTAAAGAAACCTGACTTTCAATTGCCAGAGGCTAGAAGACCCGAGGATGAGAGTAAGAAAGATAATCCCAAGTATTGCCCATACCATCGGATGCTTAGTCACCCACTTGAGGACTGTGTTGTGTTCAAAGATTGGCTTGAGAGGAACTACATCTAAGGTAACATTATAATTTCTAAAGAAGACTTGGTCGATCCAGAAAATGCTTCAGTCAAAACTATCTCAGGTAATCTTCTTAATTCTTTCCTTCCTATTGAAGATGGTTGGGACATTGCTTTGTCCCGGGCATTTAAAAAGTCGATTAACAAGTTTTTCGTCTTTCTCAACAGCTGACTACGGTAGCCCAGGCCCCGGTGTTGAAGGTTGACCTGGACGCTTCGTAGAAGGATGTTGACCCACTTTCCTCTCCAGTAGTCGTAGGAACTACTGAGAAAAATGAAAAAGAAAAGAAAGATGATTTTGTAGAGAGGAAGTGTGTGGATGAGAGATGTATTAAAATGACGGATGGTGGTGTTAAAACCCTTTCCCCTCTTTTGTTATCTGACTTTTACTTTGCCCCATCAAAGGCGAAGGGTCAAAAGATGAATAAAAAACATCCTTCTACTTCTGTCTTGATGATTAGCCATGAACCTCAAATGCAAATTGATGACTCTCCTGTTTTAAATCAAACTTCTACTGAAATAAATCTTGATATTAATCAAACCGACCTTCCCAAGTCGACTACTCAAGAAGATATCGAATGTGAAGCCTTATCAGAAAGTCATTTCCCCCAATTTAATTTTCAGGGAAGTCCTATCGAGATAGAGTTTTCAGATTCTGACTCTATTTTAAGAAACGACGATCCAATGCCTACAGTGAGTGTAGACAACGCTCTAGTTTGCCCGCCCGAGGATATCGAGCAGGTGCAACTCTGTGGCGGTAAAGTCTTACCTCCTAGGATGCCACCTCAGGACAAAGGCAAGCAATCCCCCTTCAAGGATCTAAATCCAGACTCCCCTCAACAACAAGAATTTCCTCTAATTCCTCCGGGTTTCGAGTCTGTCGTCCCTAGGGTTGAGTACAATGTTTTGGCCCATCTTAGGAAGTTGCCAGCCAAACTAAGCATCTACGACGCCCTCCTCCTTTCCAAGGAAATGAGGGAGTATTTGGTCAAAGCACTTCTTGATCCTGAGATTTGTTTAGCCCAACTGGCTTCAACTTTAGAAGATGAGGACCTCTACTTAAAAGAGGTCCCCGAGGTTACCTTCTCCGACGAAGATTTACTCTTGGGAACTGCTGACCACAACCGTCCCCTTTACATTACTGTAGATGCGGGAAACTTCAAGTTATCAAGAGTCCTTGTTGATCCGGGTGCATCGATCAACGTGATGAACATAAAGACCCTTGCTTATCTCAGAGTTGATACTAGCAAGCTTTCAACCGATAGGTTGGTGCTTCGTGGGTTCAATGAGAAGGGCGAGAGAGCTTTAGGTTCAATCACTTTACTCCTAGAAATAGAGGGGTTAAAAACTAAAGCTAAATTTCATATAATTGATTCGACAATGTCCTTTAACGCTCTTCTAGGTAGACCTTGCATTCACGAATATAGAATGGTTCCATCTACCCTGCACCAATGCGTTAAGTATCAACGAGACGGCATTGAACATGTGATTAAGGGTGATCTGCAACCATTCTCAATTCAAGAAATTGGGATCTATGAAGATGCTGCATATTTCATACCAAAAAGGTCCTCATCCCGTTCTAAATTGGAGATCAAAATTGAGGAGAAAATGGTAGGACAAAAATTCAACCAAAAGAAAGAAAAAGATAAAAATAGCAATCAAGAAATGACACAATCAAGTAGTGAAGACGACTTTGATATCGTTTTCCTTAAGCATCCAAGCATATTACCTCAAAGAGGTGGGAGGATGGCTTTAAGGGCACGAGGTCGAGGCCGTGCTTCATTTGATAGGAGAGCAGCACCTGTGTATATTGATTTGGAGCCAAACTCTGATGGTGAACTAGAAAATCAAGGTGCTGCCCTCTCTCTCGATTACCAGAACATAAATACTCCTCCAAAATTTGATCTCACCTTAGACCAGGACAGTGACCTTAAGGCAGATATCTCAAAAGTTAAAAGTGACGAGCCTGAATTAACAATATACGAAAAGCTCAATAGGAGGATTGAGGCCCTTTCTCTGACCCCACTGTCAGTAGGCAGGATTGTAGGGTTACAAGTTAAAGTGGCCCCCAACCTGAATGGTGAAGTAAAGAAAGTCCAGAAATTCTTTCCTGGCTTTAGACGATCCCGATGACCTTCAAGTTCGGGATGCACCCCCTGAATTTGAAGAGGAAATTAAATCTACACTCGATGAGTTAAGAGAAATTAACCTGGGAAACGATGATGACCCTCGCCCGATTTTCATAAGTACTCTATTGAGCGAGGGTGAAACCCAAGATTTAATTCAATTGTTGTCCGAGTTCAGGGATTGCTTTGCCTGGACATACGACGAAATGCCAAGTTTGCCCGCTAAGGTAGCGGTCCACAAACTTGGGGTTCGACATGATGCCATTCCCGTTAAACAAGCTCCTCGACACATGCGCTTAGAGATCGAGCAACAAGTCGTTTCCGAAGTTAAGAAATTGGCAAAAGTCGGATTCATTCGAGAGGAACAATATCCCTCTTGGGTGGCCAGCGTCGTGCCAGTTCGAAAAAAAATGGTCAAATTCGGATTTATGTCAACTATAGGGATCTGAATAAGGCATGTCCTAAAGACGAGTTCCCCCTACCAATACCAGAACTTATGGTGGACATTGCCTCCTCACATGATATTTTCTCTTTTATGGACGGTTCATCAGGTTATAACCAAATCAAGATGGCCCCAGAAGATGAGAGAAATACTGCGTTCAGAATCCCTATAGGGATCTTCTGTTATAAGGTAATGTCATTTGGCCTGAAGAACGTTGGAGCAACTTACCAGCGGGCCAAGACACGCATCTTTGACGACTTAATCCATAATCAAGTTGAGTGATATATCGACGATTTAGTAGTCAAGAGCAAGGTCAAAGAGGCTCACCTATATGACTTAAGAGTTGTATTTGAACGGTTGCGCCGCTACGATTTAAAAATGAACCCCTTCAAATGTGCCTTTGGCATCACTTCAGGAAAATTCTTAGGATTCGTAGTGAGGCACCGCGGAATTGAGATTGATCCTGCTAAGATTGGAGCCATCTTAGATATGCCATCTCCTAAGAGCCTTACTTAATTAAGGTCTCTACAAGTTAGGTTGGCATATATAAGAAGGTTTATTTCTAATCTTTCTGTGAGATGTCAACCCTTTTCTATCCTTACAAAAAAAGACACTAAATTCGTATGAGACGAGAAGTGCCAGAATGCCTTTGATGATATTAAACAATACCTTTCCAACCCGTCAGTTTTGGCAGCCCTAGTTCCAGGAAAACCATTGATTCTTTACACCGCCGCCTTAGACGAGTCTTTAGGTGCCCTGCTAGATCAAGTCAACGACGAAGGGAAAGAGAATGCTCTCTATTACCTTAGTCGAAGACTTCTTCCTACTGAAATTCGATACCCATCAATTGAAAAGCACTGTCTTGCTTTGGTATTTGCAGCCCAGAAGCTGAGGCATTACATGCTGTCCCACCCAATTAGTTTAATTTCGAGAGTTAATCATTTGCAGTATCTTATGACCCGACCTACGTTATCGAGATGATTGGCTCGTTGGTCTATGATACTACTCCAATTTGAGATTACTTTCATTCTCCTCCGTGCTGTGAAAGGACAGACCGTTGCCGATTTTTTGGCAGCACACCCGCTGCCGGCAGATTCTCCTTTAAACGAGGATTTACCCGATGAACAAATCATGAGTTTGAGGGAATCTGGAGAAGCCATCTAGGAATTATATTTTGATGGTGCAACATCCTCTCATAGGAATATCACCCAAAAATCTATAATTTCTGGAAAGGCCGGAGTCGGCTTAATTTTCATAACGCCAGAGAAAGGGATGATGCATTTTTCCTATCATTTGTTAGAGCCTGCCCAAATAATAAGGCTGAATATGAAGCTCTGATAACTGGTTTGGAACTTGCAATTTTAATGGAAATCAAAGTGATTAAGATATTTGGCGATTCCCAATTGGTGATCAACCAAGTTGCGAAAACCTATAAGGTCTTAAATCCTAATCTTTTGAAATACCACCAGTACACCCTTCACCTGCTTGAGCAAATCCCTACTGCTACTCTGTATAGGGTTCCTCATGGAAGCAATTCTGTGGCGGATGCCTTAGCAAAGCTTGAAAAGAAATTTGCATGTCCTGAGGAAGATTCCATCCCTATAGAGATTCAGGGCCGCAAAACCCTTTCTCCTATAGATTTGGAACACGTCAGTAAGAATCCCTTTCAACTCCTTTCTGCCTCTTCAACGACTGATGAGGAAGGCGATTGGAGACGACCTTTAATTGACTACCTTCGAGAAGGGAAACTTCCCCAGGATAAATCTCTTTCCAATCAAATTAAGAAACATGCCTTATCTTATGCACTAGTTAACAATTTACTGTACCGTCGATCATTCGATCAGATGTGGCTACGTTGTTTGGACAAACGAGAAGCCCTGAAGATTGTTAATGAAGTTCATTCAGGACTATGTGGTGCACATCAATTGGGTCCAAAAATGAAATTCAAAATTAAAAGACTTGGATACTACTGGCCTATAATGATTGATGATTGCATGAATACTGCAAAGCACTATCATCAATGCCAGGTCCATGGTATGGTTCTACATCAGCCGCCTAATGTGTTACACCCTACGATAGCCTCGTGGCCCTTCGAGAGTTGCGGCACAGATATCATTGGGCCGATTGACCCTCACTCTTTAAGAGGTCATCGTTTCATATTAGCTGCGACTGATTACTTTTCAAAGTGGGCAGAAGCAATTCCCCTGCGTAATGTAACATCTCACCATGTGTTAAAATTCTTTCGTGACCATATCGTATATCGATTCAGTGTATCCCACAGAATCATATCTGATAACGGGTCCACATTCAAGTCTACAAAAATCAACAATTTTATAAGATGCCATAACAATGATTGGAGATACTCGACAATCTATTACCCCCGGGCAAATGGATTGGCAGAGGCCTGGTGGGAAAAATTATGTCACCACGCAGATTTGATTTTCTCCTATTTTGTAACCGAATACTACATTGAGAATAAAGTACAGTCTCGAGAGGCTGACACAATATTCTACAATTGATTCAATATCAGAATAGGGTTTTGAAAATTGATATTTCTATAATCAAACATAATTCAAAGAATAACATATCATCTCAAAAGATGAACATGAAATTCTATAGAATATGTTTAAAGATAGAAATACATTTTTTAAAAAAAGTTTATTCATTCTTTTATTTAAATATGGCAAGAAGAATATTATATCATCTTAAAAGACGAACATAATATTCTTCAAGATATCCAAAAGCTAGAATGAGTTTTATAAAATTCATTATTTCTAAAGTTGAATATAACAAGTATAATATTATATTATCTGAAAAGATAATAATAACATTCTACAAGTCTATTCAAAATTAGAAATGAGATTTTAAAAATATCTACATTCCCAAAGATTCTTCCCTTGTTTTATACGAATAAAACAAGGTTTATTTTAGTCTAGGGTTCTCAAATCCCTATAGGAACAAACTCCTATAGTTAATTACATCTTAGGAGGAATGCTCCTAAGAAAACTCTCGATTAAAGCAGTGATTTCATACCCTTTTGACTACAAAGTAGAAGACAAGGAACAGAAGTAAGGATTTTTCAAGGAGAAAGCTCAATGTTGAACATTTATTAGCGAGTCAAAGGAGAAAAAGTAGGAGGAGCCGGATTCTGGGAAGCTCAGAGGCAACCTCAGTCTATCCTATGTTGGGCTTTACATTTTAAGAGAGAAATTTTATGTTTAAGTTGACATTTTATTAGAAATTTGGGATTATATTCCCGGAGGGCGAGGACTTAAGATCTAAAAAGAATCTGCCTCAGAACCTAAATTTAATTTGGGTACTATAAAATAGTGACCCGAACCTAACTAATGAAGTGCAAATCTGGACTTATCCTGGCTTGGATTGGGGAGCCAGCTAACCACCTAGGCGCTTTAAAACCATGTGTCCAGTCTATTATGAAAATGGGTAGGGACGTTGTTTAAGTTTAAATGAATTGGGGGCTGACATCTAAGACAGATCCTAATTGGCCCCTCAACTTATGTAGGGTGAAAAATGTCTAGAAATGCAATTAATATTTTAGACTCTTTTTAATTTGTATCTAATGCAATGCATGCTAATTGACTCGAATGCATAAAATGAATATGAACAGTTTAAAAATTAGGCTTAGAAAATAGATTTTTCCCTAGAGATTGCACAACTTCCCCTTGACAGAACTGCACCCTCATAGGTCAAGTGGTCTGCCAGAACCCGTAGGCGGGGAGGTGCCTAACAAGGAAGAGAAAGTAATAATATGCTTATGCTGACTCTCGGCGGTCCCGAGCTTACTTCTTAGATCGTTAAAGTTCCTATGTAAGCCTAAACTTTTTTATTAAAATTATAAGTAGAAGAATTTTAAGCGTACCCTTACGAAAAAAAATCTCTCAGATTCGAATCCAGACTAAAACAAAACACGGCATGCAATGGCCCTAAAAAAAAGCTACTGCACAAACAATATAAACAAACAAATTAAATAATCCAAAATTATAATATCCAATATGCAATGTCCATATTACATTCAGAATTTGCAGAAAAGTAAAGTGGCCGGGCACCACTGACAACAAACCCGGATTCTAATCCTAAGAATGACGCAAGTGATTTTTGAACTGGGATATACTGTTCCTTGAATCTTTATTTCTTCGTCTTCTTTCTTCAATCTTCTCGTTCTGTCTTTTCTTCTTCTACGAGCTTCTCGGGTCCGTCGGGTTCTGGATATCCAAATGAAAAGAAACTCATCCCTAAGAGGGGTATTTTCTTTTCTATTTGGATATTGAATCATCCTAATTTGGATTTCCAAATAAAAGAGAATAATCCTTTAAGGTATATTCTCTTTTCTTCGGATTCCAAATTGAATGTGATATCCCATTTTCAAAATCACTTTCATAATTTTGACTCTTGATAAATTATATTTACATTACATTTCATTTCACAGAAAGGGAAGAAAAATCTAGTCCACCTGCAGGGTTATCCTAAGCAATTTATAATAAAAATCATCCCACGCAGTTATATATATATGCAATTGAATTTAAATTATTAAGCCACACTTGGCCACACTCTTCTTCATTTGGGGGCTAAGCAGCTGAAGCACCTGTAGTATTTATTTATTATTAATTAATTAGCCCCCTTTTCATCTGCCCTGCATGAGTGTCCACCTGCAGAAAATTCCATGAACAACCAGATCGTTCCTAACCTACGGGTAATCTAATCGTCAAATCAAATCACATCACAAAGTGCAGTAAAAGTAAGTAGACAAACATACCAACAATTTTACATCCAACATGCAATGAAAGCCGAGAAAGCCCGTCACAATGCAATAAGGAAATAAACACCGGCCTAATCTAAAACTAGAGTCAGTTGTCCTAGCAAACAAATCTAAGTGTGTGTAGTAGGCTGTGAGGTTTTGATATGTCCTAGGTCAATTATTGGCTAAAGTTTTCTAATTGATTGAATTTTAGTTTAAAGATATTTACAAATCCTAAGGTGACATGTCACTAAGTTTTCTATATTATATATTTCTATTCTAAAGTGTACATGCATCATAAGTCTAGGTTTTTTAAGACTCGGTCCTTAATTATTGTCCTTAAGTGTCACTACTGTTATATGGGATAAAAACATTTGTTATTACTAACCCTTAGGACTTTGCACGTGTGTGAAAGGAATTTGGGGATCTAAAATAAAACAAAAATAATCCTAATAAAATTGAAGTTACTACAAGGACCTAAAAGGGAAGGGTTCGCACAAACCACATCAAGGGGCCCCTAAAAGTTTTCTAAGTTTAGAATACTCACAGTCACCGGGGGCTACGACCCGGTGGTTCCGCCCGTAGCACCTCTACCCGGTTGGATAGAGGTGACTGACGTCATTAGCTCCTTGTCCTTTTGTTCCCTCGACCAGTACCGTTCCTCGCAGTTTATGCTAATAAAGAAAACAAAACAGAGATACATGGATTAGAAAGCACATTTAATAATAATAATAAAATAATTGAAATTTACTGAAAATAAAGACGTACCTTTCTTCGGGCTTGAACACTGGCTTTGTTGCTTGCCTTTTGAAACATTTCCTTCTTGAAAGCACACTTTGTATTTTTCTTAACATTCACTTTCACTCTTCCAAACTTACACAATTTTCACAAAATAAACACCTTAACTCTTACACTTATACACTTCTCCCATCCCAAAATCATACTATATACTTTGTTTTTATTTTCTTTTCCAAAGCTCATACAATACTACTTTCAAGATATACAATTCTTTTTTTTTTTAACATACACTTTTCCATCATCGTACACTTTTGCTTCTCACATTTACATATATCTCATTTTATGAAAACACTCATTTTTATCTTTTCAAAACATACACAAATTCCATCTTTCAACACATACAATTACAATTATATCTCCACTTTTACACACAAGTCCAAATACATTTCAACCTTTACACATTTTAACTATTAAAATACATACAAATTCCACAAATCAACTTTACAAGACACATTTTCTACTTTTATACATCATCTTTCAACATAGACACAAACTCTACTTCCCAAAACTTCTCAAAAGACACAATTTACTTCTCC
Organism: Dendrobium nobile; assembly: GCA_022539455.1. Taxonomy (NCBI): domain Eukaryota; kingdom Viridiplantae; phylum Streptophyta; class Magnoliopsida; order Asparagales; family Orchidaceae; genus Dendrobium; species Dendrobium nobile. Next base: position 56,247,266 of record CM039733.1, read on the forward strand.
TTCCACATCCAAACACTTAACTTTTTTCATATGAACACTCCATACATTTTACTATTCACATAAACACAATTTTCAAGAATCATACGCACATTTTCCATATTTAAATATACTTCAATCCATTTTCACTTTTCAAACTTAAATACAAAACACATTTCACTTCCACAACTCTTCTCAACACATATACCTTCACTTATCATATATATAACTTCCACTATTTCAAAAAAACGTATACAAGTCCAAATACATCTCCACCTTCCAAAACATGCACAAGTTCACTCTTAAAACCCATCATTTCACTATCAATATCTCATTGAAGAGAAAATAAAAACAAAACATTCACTAAATGATTATGAGAACTAATCATTAGTGAAGCTAAAGCAAATGAATTCAAGAAATCCTCTCAAATTTTATAAAGACAGAGCAAACTATCAACAAGAGTTTAGTATTTCGTTTCTCATTATTTCTTTGCTATCAAAAATGACAACTTAAAATTACTCCAGAATAACAATACCTAAGTTAAGAGGAGATGATTCATATGCTCTTGCAAATCTAACAAAAAATTGATCCATAGAGAGCTCATTTCAAAGGAAAGAAAATGTAGATCCAACAGGTTACAATCTTGATCAGAAACAATTAGATACTTTCAATCTTATTTATTCTAAAGGAAGCAGAAATATGAAATCTAGTTAAGGATACTTTGCTAGAAATGGGTTTTATAAGCATTCATGATTCCAATTAATGGCTGGTCACAAGATTTTGGCGTGAGAGCCAAGAACTGTAGCCAAATAGTGAAGGAGAAGATAGAAGATACCTTGCAAACAGAGGGAATTTCGACAGTTAAGTCTGCTGTCCATGCAAACAAGGGAAGCGGAGACTTCCGTTTGGCTTCCCTGGGTTCGATCGGCCAAGAAAGATGAGAGAAGGGCCGATTAGTGCTCTTGGTTTGCTCCTCTTTAGACTCAGCTGGAGCTTTTCACACGAGAGATGAAGAAGGGGTTCGGCCTTGGGGCTTTCTTGCGAATTCCAACTGACGGGAGAGGGAAAACAAGGGCATTCAGCCTTCTTTTAGTGTGCGATGAGAGGCGACGACAAAGCAAAAAGGGGGCGGTTCCCTGACTTCTTGCGAATCGAGAGAGGATCGAGCGGGAGAGAGGGAGCAGTTGATTTGTGAACTGCAGAGAGAGATCGAAAGAGAGACTTGTTCTGTGTGTGCGAATGAGAGTGAGGGAGACGGACAGGAGTTTGGCCTAGAGGCGTGCGGCCTTCTTGCGAACTACCCTGGGCGAGCGGGCAAATTATTGCATTAGGTCACCTGACAGAGAGATGCGTTCAGTCTCTCTCTATCTATAGTAACCTGCGCTTTACTGTAGCACTGCTACAGTAAAGCGCAGGTTACTGTGGACAGAGAGAGACCGAACGCATCTCTGCGTTCGGTCACCTGACGCAATAATTTGCCGGGCGAGAGAGAGAGAGCAACGACTGGGGGGCTTCAGTTTTGCCAGATAGAGAGAGTGGGATCGTGGGATTTGAGGGTTTGAACCGGCTCAATTCAAATCAAAAAACGGCTTATTCAAATTAATTTAAAATTATCGATCTTACCCGTTTCAATGATTGCGATTAAACATTTATAATTTAAAAGATGATTGAATTTAATATATATATATATATATATATATATATATATATTATATATATGATTCAAATTTTATCTAAATTTTATAATATTTTGGTTTGATTGATTCAATTCAATTAATGACGATTTAAATTTTAGAGGTTTCGAGATGAATTGATTTGGGCAAGTTGAACTCGTGTCGATTCGATTTAAATTGGCTTATAATGAATTAGTTTGATTTAATCGAAGCAAATTTTGTTAAATGAAATTCGTGTTGAGTCAATTTTATTTAGAATAGTGGCGATCTAAGTCAAATTAGGAGGTTGAATCAATTTGAGTTTAGTTTGGAATTGAATTAGATTTAGATTAAATTGATTCTGATTTGGTTTGAACAAAAGGGTCGAGTCAATGCTACGTCAGTGGGCATCCACCTAAGGGAAATCCTGCGGGTGACGTCTATTCTAGGTTACGAAGACCTAGGTACAAGAATCGACTCTGGGGAAATTGACCTCGAATAATGAGGTCTACAAGGCCTTCAACAAAACCTTGGTGCAAATCATTAAAAAGACCCTCGATGACAACAAACGATAGTGGGATGAGAGGCTGGTTGAAGCTTTGTGGGCTTATCGTACCACTTATAGAACCCCGACCCAATCCACCCTGTTTGCACTAGTGTATGGATCTGAGGTCGTTCTACCCTTGGAAGTACAAATTCCTTCACTCAGGATTGCAGTTCGGAATCAAATTACGAATGAACAAAATGCAAAACTACGGTTGGAAGAACTCGAAGGCCTTGAAGGGCGACGTCTCCAAGCTCAACAAAGTCTAGAGTTATATAAATCTCGTATGGTTCAAGCCCATGATAAGCTAGTGCGACCTAGGACCTTCCAAGTGGGAGATTTGGTACTGGTCCTTTGGAGGCCTGTCTTAGCCCATCGAAAGTTGGGTGGTAAATTTGAACCAACTTGGGAGGGACCCTTCGTCATAGAGACTGTCTACGAAGGAGGCTCGTATCAGCTAGTGGATTGTAAGAGAAATCACCCAATGTTACCTGTTAATGGGCATTTCCTTAAGAAATACTATGCTTGATGTAGCTCGTTTTATCAATCAATAAAATCTCCTTTTTGATTTGCAACTTTGTTCTGGCTCTTTTGTGTTTTTCTACTTTTTAATGCATCTTTCTCTTTTCATTAAGTGTTGATTCTTCCTACCCTTAGGATTAGATCCACTAGTAGTGGAGTACGCCCTCCGTGACACCACTCTAGCATTTGACTTTCGGATTAGTGGTGGCGTACACCCTTTGTGGCACCATCCTAGTTTCCCAGTTGATTTGCCTATTAGGAGTAAGTCTTCTATCAGCATCCTATAGGCCTAAGGTTGGGTGATGCCCTTCCTTAGACCCAAGGCTAGATATTCCCTACCTTGGTTTTCCAGTTGATTTGTCTACTAGGAGTAAGTCTTCTATCAGCATTCTGTAGACCTAAGGTTGGGTGATGCCCTTCCTTAGACCCAAGGCTAGGTATTCCCTACATTAGTTTTCCAGTTGATTTGCCTATTAGGAATAAGTCTTCTATCAGCATCCTATAGGCCTAAGGTTGGGTAATGCCCTTCCTTAGACCCAAGGCTACGTATTCCCTACCTTGGTTTTCTAGTTGATTTGTCTACTAGGAGTAAGTCTTCTATCAGCATCCTGTAGACCTAAGGTTGGGTGATACCCTTCCTTAGATCCAAGGCTAGGTATTCCCTACCTTGGTTTTCCAGTTGATTTGTCTACTAGGAGTAAGTCTTCTATCAGCATCCTGTAGACCTAAGGTATGGTGATGCCCTTTCTTAGACATAAGGCTAGGTATTCCCTACCTTGGTTTTCCAGTTGATTTGCCTATTAGGAGTAAGTCTTCTATCAGCATTCTATAGGCCTAAGGTTGGGTGATGCCCTTCCTTAGACCCAAGGCTAGGTATTCCCTACCTTGGTTTTCCAGTTGATTTGTCTACTAGGAGTAAGTCTTCTATCAGCATCCTGTAGGCCTAAGGTTGGGTGATGCACTTCCTTAGACCCAAGGCTAGGTATTCCCTACCTTGGTTTCCTAGTTGATTTGCCTATTAGGAGTAAGTCTTCTATCAGCATCCTGTATGCCTAAGGTTGGGTGATGCCCTTCCTTAGACCCAATGTTAGGTATTCCCTACCTTAGTTTTCCAATTGATTTGCCTATTAGGAGTAAGTCTTCTATCAGCATCTTATAGGCTTAAGGTTGGGTGATGCTCTTCCTTAGACCCAAGGTTAAGTATTCCCTACCTTGGTTTCCCAGTTGATTTGCCTATTAGGAGTAAGTCTTCTATCAGCATCCTATAGGCCTAAGGTTGGGGGATGCCCTTCCTTAGACCCAATGTTAGGTATTTCTTACCTTGGTTTCCTAGTTGATTTGCCTATTAGGAGTAAGTCTTCTATCAGCATCCTATAGGCCTAAGGTTGGGTGATGTCCTTCCTTAGACCCAAGGTTTTGTGTTCCCTACCTTGGTTTCCCAGTTAATCTGTCTATTAGATGTAAGCCTTCAATCAGCATCCTATAGACATAAGGTTGGGTGATGCCCTCCCTTACACTCTTAAAATTCTATTCAAAATTTCCATTCGGTCAACGCCAATGTGTGCAGCAGAAGTCTCTTCTACTACACACATTGGGGGTCCATTTGTTGATCTCATTCTTGTATGAGGTCACTCTTAACTCCTCCCTGAGTCCTAGATCCTAAGATCTTCCTAGCTCCTAGCCCTTAGGCTCAATTTAAATCATAAAAATATGAATATTACATCAAGCTTTTCAGAAAATTAATAATTTTGACTTAAAATTATTTTCAAGATCTAAAACATTATTTATTTTGATTAACTTAAGTTATTTGAATGTCTCTAGTATCTAATTATTATTTAACTGAATATTATATTAAATATTTTAAATTTTAAAAATTATTTTTTAAAAAAAAACTTTAAGGTCAGTGGGTCTCTCAACCCATAGAAATTTATTTTAATAATATTTTTAACTATTTTATTTAAAATATATACATTTACATATATATGTATTTATATAGTTATATTTTTTTTTTTTTTAAAAATCTACTTTAAAATTATATGCATTTAAACCCTTTAGAGTTTGAGAGATCCCCTTTGGAATTTTAAGCATGGGTTGAATACATGAATGGAATTTATGGGGAATTGATTAGTTAATAATTGCATGTTAATTATTCACTAATCATGTTTTTTTTAATCATCTTAGTTAATGTTAGTCTTTGCATGCTTAGGAAACACACAATTACACTTAGCCTAGGCTCTCCTAGATTTAAGGATTTGAATGTGTTTGTGCATGTTTTCTTATAAGTTGTCCAAGGGTTAGTTAAAACATTGATCCAAACCTATTAAACCTAGTGACACAATTAAGGACAATAATTAAGGACCTATGTTTAAAAAACTTAGAATATTTCCAATAATTAGGATTCACCTCCCTTTGAGTTGAAACTTCAAACACTTGAACTTAGTGACATGCACAGCCATTAGGAAATTTTTTCACTGGTTTTGAAAATCATTAAGGCCCTTAATTGATTTTCCTAAGTTTAAGCCTTAATTAAGCCTTTAAACTTTAAAACAAAATGTAATAAATTCATTTTAAATCTAAAAATTACATGTAACCCCTCTAACTGACCAAAATCAAGCCCTTAACCCATGAAAATTAAAATCCCCTTGATTTGACAGCTAATTAAACCTTAATCTAATTTTAAGTAAAAGTCAATATTTAATTGGTTTAAATAATTAATAATAATTACAAATCCCAAAAAAAAACTTTAAACACTTGCTGATCTCTCCTTAGATTATTTCTGATCTTTGGAGTTGATTTCAAGAAGTTTGGGACTCATTTGAGTTCAAATCATTAAAAGGGTACTTAATTAAAACGATTTAATAATTCTATTAAATACCCAAACTTTCAAAATTCATAACTAATTATAGAAAATTCAAAATCAACCTAACTCAATGGCTAATGACTCTAATTAAAATCTAGTATTTTCCAAAAATTTCAAACCCCCAAAATCTGGTCAAACTAAAAAAAGTCAACATTTTGGTCTACTCTAGGTCAAAATCGGTTTAAAACTTCCAAAAATCATAATTTTTGATAGAAAACTCCAAATTGAGTGTACTACCTGTCCAACAACTCATAATTAGGTCTAGTATTTATTAAAAATACGAATCCCTTAAGATTATCTCTAATTCTAAAAGTCAAATTTTTTCCCCATAGTCGACGTATCCGGATAACCCTCTAAATTCTATCAACTCCCTTAAATTTCAGAATTTCCTTAATAGGTTAATAAAATCCTCAACCAACCCATTAAAATCAGTAAACAAATCTCTTTAATATTAATCTATGCCCTTTGATTCTAACAAACCTAAAGTAACTTAATCAACCACGATTACTACTGGGTAACCCAGGCCTACGAGGCTATTAACTTAGCCCCAAGGAAGATGAAATAAACTTCATGGCCTGGGTGTGAAACAAAGGTAGTAATCAATTAAATTTTAAAATATATTTAATTAAAAATCTTAATCTATTAATACTTAAACTTTAATTTAAATCCCCTTTTAAGACTTAACAAATTCAGAACTTTCCTAAATAACTTTAACTAATCACCCAGCTTAGGATCTACCCCTGCCACACGATCTTCTACACACACTTTAGATGATGTGCTAGGACAACCAACTCTAGAACTAGGTTAGGCCGGTGTTTACTTTACTCCTGTGTGCCGGATTTTTCGTAGTTTTCACTGCAAGTTATGGATGGAATTGCTTTGCTGTGTCTGCTTACTTTTCTGTACTCTGTGGATGGATTGATGTGTTTGGCAATTAGATTACCCTTAGGTTAGGTACGATCTGGATCTTCACACAATTTTTTGCAGGTGGCCACGCTCATGCGGGACAATAAAAAGGGGGGGCTAAATTCAAAAAAAAAATCAATTGTTATAAATGCTTTGCACAGGTGCTTCAGCTGCTAAAGCCCCTAAATAAAAAAGAGTGTGGCCAATGTGTTTACTATCTTTTCTGCACATATATAACTGCTTGGGAATAACTGCTTCTTATTTATTAACTGTTTAGGATAACCCTGGAGGTGAGTCTAGATTTTATTTTTCAAAAAAAATGTAATTTGTGTAATCATTAAGTGTTGTGAAAGTTAGTTTTGAGTTGGGATATATAGGTCCAAAGCTTGGACTCCGAAGAGAAATGGATGCCCCTTAGGGGAGTAGACCTTTTCTATTTGGAGATCCAAATTTGGGCCATACTTCTTCCCTACCCAAAAGGGAAAGAGTGGCCTTCCCTTAAAAGGAAGTGCCCTCTTATCCATTTGGGTAGTCTACTACAAAGAATCCAAGGAGCTTGAAGAAGAGGAGCCCAAAGAAGAATAAGACTAAAGACTTGAAGATTGAGAATGTCCCACTCAAAATAACTTGCGTTACTACTAGGTTTAGAATCCGGGTTGTTGTCAGTGGTGCCCGGCCACTTTACTTTCTGTAAAATTCTGGTTTGTAATAAGCAAGGTAACTTTGCCTATGGACATTTATTGATTAATTAATATTTCATGTGATGAATTGATTGCCTTTAGGACTGCTTATTTTTCTTAGTTTTTTTGGCGATTATGTGCCGCTTTTATTTTTGCCTGAACTCGAGAGGCTTGTGACGGTGTGAAAGTTTTATACTCATAACTTTAAAAGTCTAAACTTTTAGTGAGTTTACATAACATAGAAAGATAACAAATCTAGGGAATTAGCCGAGGATCGACCCTGGGGTCGCATGCATATTTCTGCATTACTCTTTCCTTGTTTTAGACCCTTCCCTGCCTGCGGGTAGAGTCCGGATAGTCTGACCTATGAGGACGAGGTGCTGGACCTGGGGAAGCCCAGTCTTCTAAAAAAAATATTTTCTAAGCCTGTTTTTAAAATTTCAAGCATACTTGATTTGAGATTATTAACTAGCATGCATTGCATTAGATACAAAATAAAAGGGTCAAGATTTTAATTGCATAGTCCTCGGCATTTTGCACCCAATATAAGTCAAAGGGGCAAATTAGGAGAATCTCTAGATGTCGGCCCCTACTCTCCAAAACTTTAAATACAACGTCCCTACCACTCTTTCATAAAAGATCGGATTCATATATTTTAAATCAATTAGGTGGTTAGCTGGCTCCCCAATCCAGGCCGGGGTAAGTCCAGACCTTGCACTGCATTAGTTAGGATCGGACGACTGTGGTCCAGCGTCCAAATTAGATTTAGGATCCGGGACAGGTCTTTGATTATAAGACCCCAAATTTCGGGAATATAGTCCCAAATTTCTAATAAAATGCCCAACTCTAATTAAATATCATTTCAATCCAAAACATAAAGCCCAACACTTAGATTAAGTTGGGACACTTCCGGATGGTTCTGGAATCTCAAAGTGTCCTCTACTTCTTCTCCTTTAACTCTGTCAATAACTGTTCAATTTTGACCCATTCCCTGTTGAATTTCCAAAATTCCTCTCTTTTTGATATCACTCCTAGAAAATCTAACGAAATTTTGCCACCATTTTAATCAGGAGTTTTCGTTGGAGATTCTGTCTACCTACGATATAATTAACTACGAGGGCTTGCGCTCGTAGGAGATTTGGAACCACACACGCACCTGATTTTAAAATTGATTTTCCAAAATCTTATTAGATTTCTTTGGGAAAAGGTAAAAAAAAAAAGATTGTCGTTATCACATTAGGAAGATTATCATTGAATGGTGTTATCTCCCTTCGGAGAGATACATCCTTCTTTTATAAGACTTTGGATGTGAATTCAATAATCATATTTCTTAAATATCATAATCGGATATTTAGTTAAATTTCATTATGTTTCCCTCGGGGCCATATAGAATTTTTTCTTTAGAATCCGATCATGAAATTTAAAATGAGTTTCTTAATTCTAAGCCTGAACGCCATTATGAAATTTTACTTTCATCCTCCGGGGTGATGTAATTTTTCTAACAGGTGTATTCGACCTTGGAATTAGAATTAAATCTCAATTTCAAAATTCCCAAAGAAAATTAATATTTTTCAAAACCTGCTTTCAAAATTCCACCAAAACACTCATTTGAGAGAAAAATATATAGTCCTTAATCGAGAGTCTTCTTAGGCTCCAGCTTAAAATGTAATTAACTACGGGGGATTGCACCGTGGAAAATCATATCCTGTATCAAATAAATCTTATTCAAGCTGATGTATCAGATGGAGGAAATCTCATAACTTTGATCAGGTTATACATACCATTACCCATCAAGGTGAGTAAGTGGAAATCGTTATCCTCAATGGTTAATTATATGCATGATCTCATACACCCTCCCATTGAACCACTTGCGAAGAGTACAAAGGCCTACGACTATTTTGTCCTACGGGATAGTATGATTGTACACTTTATATTCTGTCCTCGATGAGCGGTGTCCTTACAAAGGCCCACACCAATAATAATTAGTCATCAGGCAGAAGTTCAAGAGTGATTGGTGAAGGTTAACAGCCATGAAGAAATCACATGATCAAAAGTTGGTCCCTTGATAATGAGAGTTAGGAAGTATGCCAGATGAAAGCCTAACACAAGTGGTTCTAACGATCAAGCGATGAGCTAATAATGACAATCAAGCGATAATTTGTTGAAGATAAAAGATATGTATACTAACAGGCACAAATAAATGACAATTTATTGGAGGGGTCAAATATTATGTCAACTACAACTATATAATAACACTCTATCGATGTCTTCATAGTGGAGGCATGACTATCTTCAATCCTTCTTTGAATAAGTTGACAAAAAAGCTTCAAAATGTTATATGCAAGATGACATTGGAATGTACCAAAGATGTTTACCTGAGGATATTTGAGCCATCAAATATTATTTCTCAGAATATTGCTTGTTGATTTTAATCTATGGAGAGGAGGTCGATAAAATCCACCTAGGAAGTATGATATATCTAAGGTTATTTGTTAATGCATTGCTCAATGACGTTAACCTGTGTAAAAGAGGACGAGTAAATCCACTAAGGATATATGACTTATCTAAGATTATTTGTCTGAGTATTGCTTGATGACGTTAACCTATACAAAAGTAGCCGGTAGAATCCACCAAGGATGTATGAACTATCAGAAGTTATTTGTCAGATCATTGCTTGATAACATTAACATGTATGAAAGAGGCCGATAGAATCTACTAAGAATGTATGACATATCTAACATTATTTCTCAGAGCGTTACTCGATGATGTTAATATATATGGAAGAGGTCGAGAAAATCCACCAAGGGTGTATGACCTATCTGAGGTTATTTGTTAGAGAGTTATTTGATGATGTTAACCTATGTGAAAAATGTCGAGAGAATTCACTAATGATGTATGACCTATCTGATGTTATTTGTCAGAGTGTTACTCTATGACGTTAACATGTGTGGAAGGGGTCGAGAGAATCCACCAAGAATGTGACATATTCGAGATTATTTGTCAGTGCATTTCTCTATAACGCTAACCTGTGTGGAAGAGGTTAAATCAAATCCCCCTATGATCAATTATGCCTTGATCGAGAGGGGGTAAATACCACATATATCCTAAATCAAAGGTAAAGATTGGTCTATGTTTAGACTGCTACTATCCTTTTGAGGTCGAGATTACGGCCTTGCCCAAGGAGGAGAAGTCCAACTAGAGACTATAAATAGCTTATAATTTATTGGAAGCATTCTTGCATTTATTAGAAGCTTTATGAAAAATAATTTCTAAAGATATTATCATGGATGTCAGAAGATTTGGAGAAATTTTCTTGATCATTATGGCATTCAAGGTTACCCCTAGTCTACATATGATTCTAATGATATTGATGCAACATTGGTTTATACATGAGGTTCTATAGAAAATTACATAAGTTTGCCGCCCATCTAGGAATCTTTTCCCACAGATGGCACTAAACTGCTACGTTCTAAAATATTTGTGGTGGTAAAAAGATATAAAGTTTAACATCCTAGCTTTGTATGAAGATCCAACACACAAGAAGATAAAAGAGAGGTTGTAGCATTCATAAGAGACACCCGAGTTTTTACGTGGAAACCCCTAAAAAGGGGGAAAACCATAGTGCTTGGCCTAGTTTGAATGAATTCACAAATGCTTGTAATTGATTATAAATGAGACCGTTCTTTATGAGGAAGGTCCTTGCTTGAAGTAGCAAATATACATCCTATAGATTGTATTATATTGTATGAATTGAAATAATTAGTGTTCAAATGTTTGTTTGGGTGGCAGGACCATAGTCAGCAAGCGATGTAGGTCAAAAGGACTGTAATCAGATGACAGTGGTCGAAAGGATCGTAGTCTGGCGACGGAGGTTGAAAAGATTATAGTCAGGCGATAGTGCTCGGAAGGATCGTAGTCTGTGGAAAGATTGTAGTCAGCATACCACAATGGTCGAAAGGACCGTAGTTGATGATAGTCGTTAGAAGGACCATAATCGGTGAGCGACGGGGGTGGGAAGGATCATAATTGAGCGATGATGGTCGGAATGACCATAATCAACGAGCAACTGTGATTAGAAGGACCATAGTAAGCACACGATGGAGTTCAGAAGGATTGTAGTTGGTAGGCGATGGAGGTCAGGTAGATCGTAATTGGCGATGACAGTCAGAAGGACCATAGTCGGGGGAGCGATAGAGATCAGGAGGACCGTAGTTGGGCGACGGTGGTCGGAAGGACCATAGTAGGCAGGCGATAGTGGTCGAAAGGACCGTAGTCGGCGGGGGACGGTAGTCGGAAGAATAGTAGTCAGAGGGCGACGGAGGTCGAAAGGACCGTAGTCGACGGGCAATAGAGGTCAGGAGGATCGTGGGTGATTGATGAATGGGTGGAATTCTGATAACATTCAGAAAGAACTTTGGTGGTGATCGAAGAATGAGCAGAAGTTTTGTAATGGTTGGTGGACTGGAGAAAGTCCAGTCGGCGGGCAACGAGAGTGGGGAGGATCATAGTTAAGCGATGTTGGTCGAAATGCCAAAATCGACGCACGATGGAGTTCAGAAGGATCTTAGTTGGCAGGAAACGGAGGTCACGAGGATTGTAGATGGTGACGGCGGTTAGAAGGACCGCAGTTGGGGGCGACAGAGGTCGGGAGAACCATAGTTGGGTGACGGTGGTCGGAAGGACCATAGTAGGCGGTCGATAGTGGTTGGAAGGACCGTAGTCGGCGGGCAACAAAGGTCAGAAGAATCATATTTGGCGGAGGTCGGAGGTCAAAAGGACCGTAGTTGATGGGCGACAGAGGTCAGGAGGATCGTGGGTGATTGATGAATGGGTGGAATTCTAATAACGATCGGAAAGAACTCTAGTGGTGGCCGATGAATGAACAGAAGTTTTGTAATGGTCGGTGGACTAGAGGAAGTCCAGTGGTGGTCAGAAGATAGGCGGAGGTCTATTGGTGGTTGGGAAGAACTCCTACGGTGGTTAGTGGATGGGCGAAAGTTTGGTTGTGGTTGGAGGGTTGGAAGAAGTCCAGCAATGGCCAGCGGATTGGAAGAAATCCGACGGTGGTCGACTAATGGGCGAAAGCTGGTCGTGGTTGAGGGATGGGCAAAAGTCTGGCGGTGGTCAACAAACTGACGTAAGTCTGTTGATGGTCGAGAAGAACTTTGGCAGTGATCGGCAGACGGGCGGAAGTCCGATGGAGGTCGAATGTTCGTTGGCGTTGGTTTAGAGGTAGTGCTTCAGCCTGAGAGCTCTTCTTTTCTTTATCTCTTTTTTCCCACTTCATGTGAAGAATGCGGGCCTATTTGTAGTTTTTTTAGAGTGGCATGACTTGTAAATATGATAATGATCAAGGTCAAGATGGGAGTGGTTTGAATGGACGACCGATATTAAGCCCTTTGATCACGGACCATTTGATGATCATTTGAATGCCTTAATGATATCATAATTTATAGATCTTGGGTTCATTGGATTTTTCTCGCCGAGCCGCTCGATTCGACTATAAGCATGTCACATTTGAAAAACGTTTGATAATTCAAATTATAGTTTTAACCTTCCGAATACGCTTTGGGTCTTTGATTTGGATTCATTTGGACTCAAATTGAGTCGAATTTGGTGTCATTGGGTTCGCATTGTTGAGATGTTCAGTTTGACTATAAGTTTGCAAAAATTGGAATTTGGATGGTCTCTGATTTAATTTTTAAAGTTTTCAACTTGATTTTACCTCGAGATTCGTGCCCAATCAAGATAATGTTTTGATGATATATGAGTTTGAAACATATATTCAATGCTTTTTAAAGCTGCTTTTAAATATAAAAATATTTTAAACTTGAATTTTTTAATTAGATAGCTACTTTATATTAAAAAAGCTATTTCAAATGAAACCTTAGACTTCATGTGGAACGGCTTTCTTACTACTTCTTATATCAACTTTTTAGTACAACAAATTTATTTATTTTTTCCCTAAAATGTTGTTTAACCTCTTAAAGTTGTCCTCATGAACTCGGATATAAAGAATTTGGCTTGTTGAATTTTGTTATTAAAAACTCAACCTCAAATGGAGAATTCGACCACTTGAACTCTGCTTCCCTTATTCGCTCAAATAAGACAATTCACCTTAAAGATGTAACTCTTCTTTCCAAGGAACATGCTAAGAGGAACTTAGCTAGTATTGGAAGGATTATTCCAAGGTTTGCACTTGCAATAAGGGTTTACTTAAAGTAGAAGTTACCCTTGAAGTACTTAGAGAATGTCATTTGAGATGATTGGCCAAGGAAGAGATTAGCCAAGTCTTTGAAGTAGGATATACCTTCAAACTACCCTTTTGGATTTCTTGTTGGGGTTGTGGCATGAATGGGGTTTGAGGCATGGATCCATTTGAAAGTGTTAGGAGAATGTTAGAAGATGGGCCCTAAGTTTTTGTTGAGGGTCCAAAAGATTAAGGGAAGTGTAAAAGAAAGCTAGACTAAGGATTCATTTAGGACGACTTTCTTACTGCTTCTTAAAGTAGCTTTGTAGTATAAACATTTAAATTTTTATAATAGAAAGCTGTTGTAAGAAGTGGTAAAAAATGCGTCCCAAACGAAGCCTAAGATTATGTCAAAATGTCTAGTTTGAGCTAATTTTAAATATTCTTAAAAAATTCACTTGAACGAAGACCATGATGGCATCCATAGATGTTAAAAAAGATTGAAAGCGTTAGAGAAATATATGAAGGTCAGATTTTTCGGTTGGAATCGAAAGGTTTGGAAGTGCGGTGCAAAAGGGAGAAAAAAATAATGTCAAGGGTTGCCCTCGTTTAGATAGGAGAAGATCCATGAGATTTTAAATAAATTTTATATTGAGTCCTTAGTGACATAATATAATGTCTCTTAGGATGTAATATTATTTTCTATGTTATATCCATTCACGAAATATTTTAAATCTATTGATAAAATTTGTTCATATAATTTTCCAGTGACTACTATGTTATATCCGGCCATTCATGAAGATTTCACTTTCATCTATGGTAGTGCTTTGCTTTAATTTTCTTTAAAATGTATCTATCTATCCTTTGTATTTGATTCCTCACCAATTTTAATAATGGGTTGAGTGAAAATAATACTAAAATATCTTTCAAGATTTCAAAATATTTTACAAAAAAATAAAATTTCAAAAGCAAATATTTAAAGAACAAATTTCATATTCCATTTCTAAATATATCATATAATTATACTAGGTTCTAAATCTATCTTATACTAGTAGGTGTGATGGTTTTATGAATTTATAACCAAGGAGTGAGAGGAATATAGGAATTTTAAATCTACCATTACCGAATTAGTATCAATTAATAGAAGTTATAGTTTTGAGGGTTAATGCTAAAGTAAGGGGTCAAGAACCCATAAAGATAGTGTAGTAATTTATTGATGCAATATTGATTAGATTTAAGAAAGTACATTAAGGTAATGGAAGGAATCTTGAATTTGAGAAAAATTGGAAAGTTATAGAAATTGAAGGAAATAAATCATTAAGTTTGGTAAGCAATTGAGTTTATCTTCTGATAGGCTGAGGTATACCATATGAAAAATGGTCAAGTTGATATATGGATTTGATGGCATTTAAGTTATCTTTCATGGTCCTATAAATATTGAAACAAGGGATCTATTATGTTGTAAGTATAGCATGTTGGGTATAAAAGTTTTGTTAAAAAGTACTTAAATTTCTATTTTTATGAAGAAAATTCTCAAGGAAGAGACCTAAAATATATATTTTTCTGTATAGCACTGTGATGCCATACAGTTCAGCACTGCAACACTCTAGATTGAAATTTGGAGTCAAAACTAGCACCACAACAGTTGCTTTCTAGCACTATAGCACAGGATTTTAGCACCACAGTACTAATACCTTTAATGTTGCAACATTGTGGAAGGGACCAACACAAAGAGCTTGGCATCGTAGCGCCAAATGACCTAGCACCACAATGCCAAATTGCCACAACATCATAGTATCAACCATCGCTGCAACACCAAATCACTTGAACACTATGACATTGGAGCACTTGATAGTTATTGGTCAATAGATGCAATGATTCATTAAGAGTAGCGCATCACTACCATACTAATGTTAAAGTGCTGAAGGTCAAACAACTAACAATAAATAGGTGGTTTTTTTTTCTTTTGGGAGGGGATTTTTGGGGACTCCTAATAGAGAGTATGTGCTTTCATTTTGTGTGCAACTTCTAGAATTAGGGAGTGTGTGTAGGAGTGCAAGAGACATACTTCTATGAAGAAAAACATTACTTTTAGTGGGGATTTTGGGTTATATCATTCTAACCCTTGAACTTCTGTTACTTTCTTTAATGAATACTGTGGCTTATATTATATTTATCATGCAAAGTTAATGCTAAATTTCTTATAAAAGTTGCTACATTATTTCTCTATATACATCTAAGAAACAAAATACATCTCTTTCTCTTGCTCTTTGTGTTTTCTACATTTCCAATTTCTATTCACTTGGTGGGGTTTTCTGCTACAAGTCTCTTGGAATCATTGAATTTAAATGTGTTGGTATCTTGGTGGCAGTTCTAAACTTATTTTTAAGATCTGAGACTAATATTCTTGATTGTTATGTATAAGTTCTCATTTTTTAGTTCTTTTCTCCATCTAATGCTAATAAAATATAACCTAAATATAAAATTAAATTAATCAAGTCAAACATAAAATCAAATATAAAAAATTGAAGCTTAACATATGACAGTTTTGAGCATTTTTTGAGATTTTTAAAATTTTTGTGCTTTTCATTTTCCTTCCTCTAGCTTCCATATAAAGAACTATCTTAAAGTAGTCCTAAACCTATCTAAAATTTTAAAAATGATATCATTCCATAAAATTTGAAATTATAGAAATATTTTTCACTACTTTAATCAAGAATCTTCTTAAGAAATAATCTCTATATTGGAATATAATTAATTATAAGGTCTTATATTTATGGTTGGTTCTCAAAAGAATATAAAATCTTTTTTTTTTTCTGACATAGTAGGTATTGGAAGATTTATGGCAATGTTGATCTCATTTTTTTTAAAATGCATATTCATAATAATTGTCGTTGTTGCTTATTTAAAATCAAATTGAAATACAATTGGGCGGCTAATTGAAGCCGGTTTGATCATGTAAATTAAATTTGCTGACGTCTTGTTCGATTTGACTTGATTCAAGCATAATTTGGTCCCGACGTCATTGTCGATCGTAAAATTGATTCAATTGATTGCTATGTTGAGTCGACCAAAGCCCATATTATTCGAGCGTCATTGAATCGGTTTGAATCAATTCCAATGAAATTTAAAGCGGGTAGGTTTCAATCTACCCAATTTAACAGATCTCGACTTCATATTCATCACATTAACGTCACTTAGCTTAAATCGATTTAATCAAATAAACCCAAATTCAAATTTCATTAATTTGGCTTGTTTTTCAGCTTTCCTTAAGCCAATTTAGCCCCCAAATGCTCTTTAAAAAAACTGAATCGAGTTTTGCTATCGAAGGGCATGTTTGTCTTTTAGCACTTTCCCCTTCCCTAGGGCTCTAAATAGATAAAGGAAGGCTGCGGCTCTTGGGGGGGATTCATTCGGTCACTTGGCTCACATGGCGGGAGAAACAGAGAGAGGGACGGACAGAGAGGGGAAGGCTCCCAAGCAATCAAGAAGCAATAGGTACCTTCTTCATCCTCTTCTTCCCCATTCAAAAACTATTGCAGCCCCTTCTTCTTCATCTTCTTCTTTCCTCTTTGAAAACAATATCGGTCCCTCTTTCTTGCTCTTCTTCTTTCTTGCTTGAAAACTAAAGCAGTCCCTGTGTATTTATCTTCCCTCAAGACTAGCAAAGATAAGCTGTCAAAGGGTGTTCTCTTGCATTCACCATTTAAACATTGTATAGTGGCAAATAATATATACTGAAATCAATTTTCTTTTTTCTTTTTAAATGATCAAGATCATAAACTATTTTGGATCCTTCCTATCTTTTTCCCTGGGGTTTTTCTCTCTTTTGGGGTTCGATTTCGGCAAACAAACGGGAGAGTGAGAGAAGAGCAAGAGCTTACGTCCTTCCGGTATGCTATAGTTTCGATCTTCTCTCCCTCTAGTCGTAGTGTTAGAGAAGGGAATAGCAGGAGGGCAGTAATCAAAATTCCAACACAAATTTTGTCTAAAATCCTAAAGCTGCAGTTGTTTCTCTTCGTGGCCGATATACCTGATAAATAGATTAAACTTCTTTTCATTTTTTTAGCCTTTTTTTTTTAATGAAGGGATTTTAATATGCTCAGTAGTTTACTACTCATTCTTGATGTTTGACAATCAGCCTTCCCCTGTTGCCATACAAGTGTATTTTGTTATTCTTGTTACTCAGCATGAATTCTGTGCTAACGGTCAAAGAAGATGAACCTTTATGAATATGTCCATTGCCCTCATTTCAATATGATCATGGGCATGTGCATATCCATGAATATATCATTCTTGAAACAATTACCTCATGTCAGCAAACCATATCTTAGTGGAATGATGGAGAAAATATTGAATTCTCAAAGGCATATTTATATTTCAAATGCAAAGTCTTCTTTACTAGACTTGTTGACAAATATGAAGTCTCTATAAGCTAAAGACATTTTGGGATCTTATTTTCTTTATTTGTTAAGTATTTCATATAATGAGTTTTGGTTGGAGGGGTATGATGTGATTTTCTCTTTACCTTATCAATATGATTAGACATATTACTTTTTCACTTGTTCAATAATGAGATTATGTCAGCATTGAAATATAATGGGTTGTTGTATAAATGCTAGTTCTTCATATATTAATATGAGTTGAATAGTTTCATGAGCATCATTCATATGCATTCAATACAGAGGTGAATGACCATGTTGAACAATTTGCACCTGTTTATATTTCATTGGTATAACGTAACACGGATTTATATAAAATTATTGGAAGATTAATATACACATTCAAGTTGAAACATTAATTTAATGCGAGATTCTCTGATTATATTGAGTACATATTTTATGCCCTGGTTTTGATACATGATTCATGACTATATCAAGTTCACATATGTGCTTTATATTCTAGTGGTGTACATGTTCAATGGATAATGATTTTGATTTCTCATCTCCTTATGATTATCTTTAGGAAAGTTCATCTTGATAGAATGCAATACTTGTTACATTCAATTGATATAAATTTCATTCTTCCATTTCTTAATCCCATCGATATTATGGGGAGAATGGACATTGATGTTTTACCTAATAAATTGTGGAATACTTTTTTTTTCTTGATTCCAATGCTTATGGTTTTTTTTTTGTTAGGTTTCAAAATCTCAAAAGGAAGATTTTCTTGCATGGCTACTCTTACTTGTTCATTTAGCAGTTTTTGTGATAGCAATTGAGAGTGGAAGATCAGCATTGTAATGTGATTGGTGATCCATTTTACAAACAGCTAAATCAATGGGATGATATGGTTTCTCTTTTTCATTCTAATATCTGCTGGTTGGGGGCCATCCTTTGTTTGAATATTTTCATTCTCTTTTATGACATATGATGATTTAAAGGCTGTTATTCATACATTTCATATTGAACTTTCTTCGGCTTGGGAAAAAGAATATATTAGTGAAAGTAGAGAAGTTCGTTTTGTGCAAAGTTAACCGATTTGATGATCTATTTTAATATGATTAGCTGTTTACATCTTGATATAGTTGAATGGCACTATATAGATATATACAAATGTGAGGTTTTGAGATAATTATATCAAACTTGGCAGGCTTATATAAGAAATATTATTGGGAAAGATAGCGAAATCATCCCTCTTATTATTGTGTTATGATTTTGCAAGAAGAAGTATAATGTTGGAAATGATTTTCTCCTATATGTAGCATTATAATTTGGTCAAGATATCTTTATTAAGTCCAGGGAAGTATTGTGAACATCGACTGATTCAATTTTTTTATGTTATGGACTTATACACATACACACGTCATTCAAATAGCATCCATCGAAATTCACTTTTTCTTTATGTGGATTTGTTGTTCGTTGGTTATCTATGTGAATTTGTTTTAATAATCCTTATATGGAGAGTTCTGTGTTATTGTGTTGTTTGTTTGTACACACTCAATGCCAAGCAAGAAATATGGAAATTCTGCCAGGCATGTATTCATTAGTTCAAATAAAGTAAAACTTATATTGCAAATAAATGTCACAGCTTAGCTTATATTGTTTGAAATTATACCTCTCCTCTTCTTTATTCTTTACTTTGAATTCTTGCAATAAAAAAAAGAGTTTTTATATAGTTTTGGAAGATTTTGCAAACATCAACTTCTAATCATGAACTATAAAGTGTTGAAATATTCTATTGATAGTTCACAAAGTGCTGAAATCTTCCTATGATGTATTACAAGTGCTGAAATTCCTTTCTATTCATAAGAATACATGCTGAAATTGTTCCTATGAGGTATTACATGTGCTGAAATTCCTTTCTATACATAAGAATAAATGCTGAAATTGCTCCTATGAGGAATACATGTCCTCCAAATTGTTTCATCAGTTGATTTTGAGTGGTTACCTATAACCTTTTGTGAGGGAAAAAAAAAAGGAAAAAGAAATCATTGATGTCATCAAATTTTAATAAGCTTTCCCAGGGAGAGGAATACTTACCTTTCTTTGTTTACTTGCGTCAGTGATTGAATCTTGATGATGATGCATATCAAACATTGTTATTTTATTACTCTTGACTTTAATACTCAATGATTATGTATTAGCCATTGAAGGAATGCGGAGGACCTGTTAATTGCATATATAGTTTTTACCCTCTACAGTTGACCGAATCGGTGAAATGGAATGTGTTCTTTCATCTCGTTTATTTATTAGAAGTTTGTCTTGGTTAATTATGTTATTTCATCTCGTATTGTGTGCATTGTCTTCTCAAATCTTTTATGTGATTATAACTTGAACAAAAGTTTACTATCAGGTTTTGGAATAACATCACATCATTTCTACTCATTTTAACATTCAATGAGTATGTAGACCGGCTGCTATGGTATTGATGTGGAGCTCATGGCCTTAAATATATTTTATTCTCTTTGTGATTGGTTGATTCAGCAATAATTTAGTGAATGCCTTTGCCCTTTAATTAGATTTTGGGCCTTGATAAGTTGCTTACTGTTTCATCTTTATCTAACATTGGGCAGTAGTTTACTTTTTCCCTCATATTCTTCCAGCCACATTTTTACTGTGTCTTTAAATATTTCATTTGCTCGGCCAATGGTCTATGTTGGTGATGAGGCAAAATGGATTCGAGCATATGTGTTAAAATCGCTTTAATATTATCAAGTATATCTATGTGTGTACCAATTCATAGGTATACAAAAATGACTTACTTCTGTAACTGAACATTTTAAAATAATTGAAGCACATTTTGGGGAGATGAGGGAGCTCCAAAACCAGTACCATCTCGAGCACCTACACCTGCATATCTGCCTCATTACTATGAGATGTTGATGAAGAGATTTGATCAGTTGGAGTCACTCCTTGAAACTCACATTCAGCAGCAGCAAGAGCAACACGACGCTGATATGACTTGGTTTAGCGATCAGTTTGCATCCATTCATCGATATTTTCAGCCACCTCCACCACCACCTGATCAGGGACCTTCTTATAATTAGTGTGCCTTGTCTTTATAGTTTGTTCATATTACTCTTCTTGGTAGTTCCCATGTTTTTGTTGTTGTTTGTTAACTGGTTCTTTTTTGGTGATGCCAAAAGAGAGAGTAGTAGGCTATTGGTTGTATTATATTGATTAGTTTAATTAGTGTTTGTTTTATGCCTTGCTTTTAGTTTATGTTGTTAAGTTCATGTTATATTTAAAAAAAAAAAACTAAAATAAAAACATCTTCCTATTTTTTTTTTTCTTAAATAGTTAGTGAGGGGGAGATTAGGAGATAATCAAATTAACTTGTACATTCAACCAACAATGTTTGTCATTATTAAAAGGGGAAATTGTCTTGCACAGAATTCCAAGCTTATGATTTTGATGATAACAAAAATTATTGGGTTTCTATTTTTGTTCTCATGATATTATTATTTGATATTTGTTTTGTGCATACTAACATTTCAGGTACGTCATATACCATGCAAAAGGCTCATCTCAATATCAGATAGAATATGTTTGATGTTTCTGCACAGTTTGTATTTTTATTTATTTAATTTTTATGTTTCTTGAGTCAAGAGTATTGTTAAAAGTGTATGCTAGCTTAGCATCTTACGCAAACTGGCTCGTACGGTATGATCTGAGTAAAATAGAGATTAATTAAATACTTAATTAAAAAAATTGAATTTAAACTATTCATATTGATGATCCACATCATACTGGATAATCAGTAAAAATCAAGATTCTTGCCACTAATCACAAATTAAATAATATTTTGAAATCCAAAATATGACCCAATCGTGCGGTACGATATCCATCGTACTAAACGATCGTAACAAATTTTACCTAATTTAATCTTGTGATTAGGCAATCAAATCAGGATTAATTGATTATTATGATAGTATTGTATGATGTCCTCAATCGTATTAGACGATTTGATTTGCTCCCAAGATGGTATTTACTTGCCAAAGATCGTACTGGATGAAAATCCTATTTGATTTAACTAATCATGCTATATGATTCTATACTCGTATTAGACGATCGATTTTAGAAATTGAACTAATCGTATAGAACCCCTACTCATCGTACAACACTAATTGAATAAATTATGCTAAATGTATTGTATGATAATGAATCGTACTGTACAATTAGAAGCGACAAAATTGAAATTTTAGGATTTTTTAAGCCCACTACTTAAGTTTTCTCATTAGACTTTGTAAGAGTCTTTTTAGTAATCATTGGGTTGTTTCTTCTAAGAGAAAGTTTAAAGAGAGGGCTAGAGCTTGAGAGAGAAAGGGTAAAGCTCATAAGAGAGGGAGAAGATCCTTGTGGGGTTCAAGGGAATGTGAGAGAGAGTTTCACATGGTTGCTACAATAAACTTGCACCTAAGTCCCTCTATGTGTCAAGGTTTTTCTTGAGGGAAGCTTTGAGAAGAAGATTCTTTTTGTGTCAAAGAGCCCGGCTACTCCGTTGCAGTAGATAAGGTGAAATTGATTTAGTTCTCTGCCTTCATCAGGAGGGTGAAAAACGATTCGAGGTTATCTACCTTCACCGGAAGAATGAAAAAGAGTTCTAGTTTCTCTGTTTTCACCAGCAGGGTAAAAAATGATTCTAGATTTGTTGCCTTCACTATGAGGGTAAAAAAGCTTCCAGTTTTGTTGCATTCACTAAGAGGGTGAAAAAGCTTTCAGGTGCTCTTCTTTCACCAAGAGAATAAAAAAGTTTCAGGCACTTTACTGCAATAGGTTAGTGGAAGAGATTGTGAAGGTTATAGCAATTATAGCCTTTATGAGTGTTGGAGTAACTGAGGAATAGGTAGAGTGTGGAGCATGGAGCTAGTTTATGTTGGGATAGAGGGTGTAGCCATGGAAAACATAGGCAACTAAATATTTTGAGATGATTTTAGGTAGGATGTTTGTGATGTGAGAGTTGATAGGGAGATTTATTTTTGGTATTGGTGGAGGAAAGTCAGTTGATGAGGTAATAGAAGTGTAAAGCCTCAAACCAGAAGGACAAAGGTAGATGACTTGCATGAAGAAGAGTTTGAGTGGTCTCAAGAAGATATATATGTTTCCTTTTCTGTTTCTTCATTTTGTTCAGGTGTATAAGGGTAGTTAAACTGATATTTGATGTATTTTCGAGTGAGGGAAATAGCTAAAGAGTGAGAGGTATATTCTCCACCACCATCTGAGCGAATTATTTGAATGTTTGTGTTGAATTATTTTCATCCATGAGTATGAAATTTATAAGATGAGTATCAGTTTCAGATTTATGGTGCATGGGATACAACCAACAAAATTTAGAGTAATTGTGAACAAAAATAACATAAAATAGATACCATTGAGAGAAGGAGCAAGGGAAGGACCCAAACATCCATGTGAATAAGAGATAATTTCTTCGAAGTACATGACACTTTGGAAGTAATTGGTAACTTATGACTATTGGCTACATTACTAGCATTCCAGACATTTGACGTAGATGACAAACATTTAAACTCCAGTAAGTTAGATAACATGTATAAGGTAGAGTGTTGTGGTTGGCCTAGTCGAGCATGACAGAGTGGTAGAGGGTTGATTTAAGATGTAAGTGTTGTTTGGACATATTTGAGGGTTGAGGAGGCGATGGGGTAGAGACCATTATTGTTGCAGCCATGAAGAAAGATTTGATAGGTCGACAGGTCCTTAATGAGAAAGCCATTGACATCAAATAGAGCAGAGAAGTTATTATCGAAGGTTAGTTTATGAATAGATAGAAGGTTATAGGTGATGGAAGGAAGATGAAGAAGGTGATTAAGATGGAGCTTACAATTTGGTAGTGGCGTTGGTAGGAGTCCTTTTCTGCTTCTTGTGATGGAAAGTTTTGTGTCATTGCTAATAGTGATGGAATCCTAACCATTATGGGGTACAGTTTGCTTAATGTTGGATATATCAGCTGTGATATGAGCATAGGCCCGAGAGTCTATCAAACAGTCTGAGGAGTTTAGTTGGTGTTGCTGCGTGTAAAGTCCAGTGAGTTGATTGGGAGGATTTGGTTTGTGTTGTAAATTACTACGAAGTTAGTAGTTTGACGCAGAATGTCCAAGCTTGTTCCAGATTTGGCAGATGATGCTTGAAGATTGGGAGATGTGAGAGCCCCTAGTGTTCTGAGAAGAGGAACGAAAGGTGGATTGTGGGTAGCTTGTATTAGAGCGACCAGAGTCGTATCGAGTTGAGAGACCCCTAGTGGTTGTGAAGGTTGTTGACAAAGTATTGGGTTGGTAGATCTTGAGATTTTTAACGGTGATATTGATTTCCTCGCTATATAGGAGGGAACAGAGATCATCCAAGTTGACAGGTGTTAGTTTGGTCCTTATGGTAGTTTTGAAGGATTGATATGAGGGTGGGAGACCATCGAGGATGTATATAATAACATCTTCAGAGTCGAATGGGAGCCTATTGCGGTGATGTTGTCTACTAGTGACTTGATGTTGGATAGGTATTGGGTCATTGACAGGTCTCCATGGAGATATTGTGAAGCTCATTTTTTACTTGGATCACTCGGGGCAGATTTGTCAGTTGACGTCGCTTCTCTAGTGTGACCTAGATTTCATGGAAGGAGTGAAGGTTGAGGACATAGTAAAGAATAGCTGAGGAGATAGTAGAGTATAGAGTAATGGAGAGGTTTTGGTCAAGAAATTGACAAGTTTTGTAAGTATGATTTGGTAGGGCTTCACTGGTTGTAGATGTGATGAGCTTTGGTCGAACAGTTGATATCTCTGGTGAAGTAGCTAGAGAAGTGATTTACAGAGAATAGTTCAGGCTCTTAAGGCTTCAAATAGGATAGTAGTCACTAGTAAGTTGTATCTGAGCAATATATTTGATATTGGACATAAGAAACTTTAGAGAGGGAGGTATGGTAATTTCATTCATGATGGTAGCTTCAATTGTTGAGGAGTCTGCTGTGCTGTAGGCGCTGATGCTAACCATGGGGAATAGTGTGAAGTGCTATTAAGCTTGGAGGGTCTCTGATACCATGAAGAGAAATAGAAAATGCAGAAAATATAGAGAGTAAGAAAAAGAGCTGTATTTGGTTCTTATATATATATATATATATATATATATATATATATATAATACAGTAGCAACTTGTATAAGAATGATAATACATAATGCACTAGCAGATGAGTGGAGGAGATGATCAAGCTAGTTGGCAATTAATGGTCATGATAGCTGTAGCAGAGAATCATATGCTGTGGCGCAGAAAAGTGAAAACCTTTAAGTAGGTTTGAAGCAGGCGACGTACTTATCTGCTTAGTGCTTATCACCAAGGGCTAGGCCTGACAACACAGGACTTATAACTCTGGTTGGAAAGAATAACAAAGTTTGTCCACAAATCTAAGACAAGCTGTTATCCTTCATTTTGAACACTTTAAAACTTGACTCCTTAAGAAAATAACTTAAGACTCATTATAATTAAGTAATTGTAATGTAAAAAAAAGGAAAAATATTTAAATCATCTTTAATCAACAAATATATAACAAAGAAGACATAGTAAACCTTAACTGATCAGAAATCATCTTGAAAGGTTCTTACTAAGCAAGTAGACTAAATTGGCCTTGAAGATAATTGATGAAGATATTTAACATAATAATCTTTTTGGAGAAATCCGCTCATTCAACCCAATGATTTTAATGAAGAATCCCAAATTAAAATGACTTTTCATTAATTCTATTACTCATAATTTGTAATATGAAACTATAGTCCTATAAACTTGTAGATCAATTCATGATATTTATATAACAAAGATGGTACACTTTATAATGAGATATCCAGATAAAAATAACCTATCAATTAATTAGTGATGCTCAAACAATATAAACTTATCAGATATTGCATTGGGTGGACCTTGCCTTTGCCAGATATTTTAACCTCCATGAGATTAACCACCTAGACTTTCCAGCTTGATGGGATTCAACGCTACACATTATAGATCTTATAGTAAAGGGGAAGCCTCCTTTTAGTGCTAATTACCTTCATGTGACTGACTATTGCCTTGATGGAGCCTCACCATATGATAGACTCTTTGGCCTTTATGGGGTAACCAGAAGCCTTGTGCTAGCATTATAAATATTATCAATGCTTTAAAAACCGGATTAGATCGGCCAGTTCAATCGTTGAACCGGTCCACGATTGAACTTGCGGTTCAACTGGTTAACCGGCGAATCGGTGCCGATTTTCAAAAACCAGTTTGGCTAATATTTAATTAAATAAAATATTTAATGCATTTATTATTAAATATTTGACTTAAAAAATAAATTTAAAATTTATATACTTTAATTAAACAAGCATAAAAAAAGCTTTATAACATGGCACATGGCCTATGATATCATGTGCCTTTTATAAAAAAGGGAGCCAAAAAGTTTAGATAGACAAAAATAATGTTAGCACATATTGTCTAGGTGATGTGGGACTAAAACCCAAAGAAAAGTTCTCACTTCTCAAGTTCACTATACATACACTATTACATGAAAAATATAGATACATACACACACACACACACACACACACACACACACACATATATATATATATATATATATATATATATATATATATATATATATATATATATATATATATATATATATATATATATATATATATATATATATATGTGTGTGTGTGTGTGTGTGTGTGTGTGTGTGTGTGAACTAATCTTATTTTAAATATGAATTATATTATTTATAAAATAACCTCCAACTTATTTTTAATTTAGGTATTTGATTTGTATGATAGGATGAATTTGTGTTTTAGTTTAAGGTTAGATCATCATATTATTATATTAATTTTATTATTTATTACATCATTCGGTTCGACCCAGTCGAACCATGAACCTCTCCTTCTGATTCATTGTCCTGTCCGGTTTTCAAAGCCTTGGATATTATCACAAAGGGAGTGTCACCTTTTAGGACTATGCTAATGGGAGTGGGGGTTATATTTTGTTATGTATTGATTTCTTATCGAATTTCCTAGAAATTTTGAGAAATAGGGGCAAGTTAGTAGGTTTTAAGGGGATTTCTTACAACCTTACATATTTATTTATTATCTTTCTCTTTTTTTATTTATTTATTTATGTAGCATGAAGGGAAAGAGTCTATTTAACTTTTTGTAATCTTTAAATAACTCACCAAGGTAATTTGGCCTAGAATAGATTGGTGACTTGCCAAGAAAAGAATTCCAATCTCATGGTGGCTTTAGTTCTTCTATAGTTCTTGTGCCTAGAAGCTTGAGCTCACTTGTAGGGAGAAATCTGTCTGTTTAAGACTTAATCTTAAGTAGAGAATTTCACTTGTAGGGAGAAATCTGTCTGTTTAAGACTTAATCTTAGGTAGAGAATTTATTATCTCCTAACCTAATTGATTAAATTCTTATATTAAATGGGTAAAGTGATGTATTTAGTTAGATAGAATCTATTTTCTTCATACTTACCAAAAGTAAAATGTTGTCCAATTCAAAACTGAACGATTGAAGATAGTTCATACACCTTTGTTTGTTGTTAACCATTACCTTATGTATGTGACTTCCTCGAGTATCATTTAGGATCTAGAGAACCATGGTTTCTTAATGGGCTAGTTTAGTATTTATGTTCGTAAGTAGAGGCAAGTTCCCTATGTATTTATGTAGGAGAAGGTGAGTGTCCCAAGTATAATACTCGCTTCATGTATATATATACTCAAACATTGACTCCTATACTTTATTTGGGTCGGTTACATGCTGATATACATATTTATTCATTTAAGGAATTCACTACTAACTCAACTGATAAATGTTTGATGTGTGTCTGTATATGCGCAATATTTCTTTAGTAGGATCTTGAAGACTACTCCAGAGTGGTGTTAACCAAGGAACGAAATTAATTTCTTTGGAATCTCTAAACTATTTGCTGATTGCTTCATTCTCTATTAATTAAGTACTTTTATATAGACCTGAGCTTGACTTTTGCAAGTAGCTATTTTGGGGATAATAAGCTATCTTCTTCACAATCATCCTATAGTCAATCAATATAAATTCTTTTTATGTATAGCTTAAGTTTGCCAACTTTCATGATGAATTAATGGAATGGCTTTAGAAAAATTATGACATGCATATAACAATTATCAACTATGATACACCTTCATTTCTCCTCAAAGAAGCGTGCATCATCCGACGCGTATCTGACACGATACGCCTGCAACACGTGTCAAACACACCAAAAATGTGTTCGATTAAAAAATAATATATACAAATTGGACACGCGTGTCTGACGCGCATGCCTTAAATATTTTATAAAACTTTTATAATTATAATTTCTTGTTCTAAAAAAAATATTTAAAAGATAAAAACTAAATTTATGATTTCCTATCCACAACGCCAAATCAATGGTCAGCACTCAATAATCCATTCATCAAATATTCTCATTTTCATTTCTCTTTAGTGGGTCGCATTTTTGGTTTCACAATAATGCCCAATGTCATCTTAACATGGACATCTAATGTTGTTATAACATTGATATTTCAAAATTATCTCAACATCAAAGTTTGATATAATCTTAATGTAGATGTTTGAAACTAGCAATTTTAATACCTAGAACTTCACAGCTCATCTTTTGTCTAATATCGTCATAATATCGACGACAAACGCCCTCTTGATATTGACAACCGATACTTATTGCATAACTTTGATGTCTAACTCTAAACAATGTTGTCGTCTCCTCTCTCGTTGCCTGATACATTACATCGATATCCGACCTTCGATATCCTAATATTAATCATTTTAAGCATAAATTTTAGTTAAATGACTTATTATTTTTAAATTATTTTTAATCTTATACTTATTTAATTTTTATACACTTTTTAAAATATAAAAAAATAATGTCATGTCCAACCTGTGTCTGTGTCCTATATTTTTAATAACTGATGTGTCTCGTATCAATATCGTATCATAAATGTGTTGTCTTGTCTGTGTCTGTGCATCATAGTGTTAGGCCGACCTAGAAGGGGCCGGCTGAACCGGTCCAATATGGACCAATTCACTGCTATAGTAGGCGGCCCAAGCTAACTGGGGTGGCGGAACCAAGTGGAGGGGGGTGGATGCCCTAGTGGGCACAGTTGCTTAATGTAATCACTGTTTATGAGGGAAAGTTTAAATTAAGGGCTATTTAGACTTTTTGTAAGAGTAATTTGGCTTTAATTAGTCTTTTTTAGTAGGGTTTGTTTTTCATCTTGAATTTGGAAGAGATTTGAGATATAGGGTTTGTTCTTTTTGGGCTCTAGGCTTGGCTAGAGATTTGGAGAGTTGTTTCTTACTCTCAAATCTTAGAAACTTGTATCTTGTATTATTTTTCTTGTTCGTGGATTGAATAGAAGAAGTTTTCATCGTGTTTTCTTGTCAATCTTCTAAAATTCCTGCATGGTTTTGATGATTTCCCACTGAAATCAGCCTATTTCTCGTTGTTTTCACCAATTATAGATAGGTTTGCTTACAAACTCAAGTATTTCCCCTTAGGGTTACTTGAAAACTCAAGTACTTCCTATTAAATTTTGTATCAAAGCGTTGTCTTGGGACCATCGGTGGCTGAAATCCTAAAATTTTAGTGGAGAAATTTTATCCATAAGAAGATCTTCTAGTAAATCTTGGGAAGAGTTATGGTCGGGAAGAAGGTTAAAGTTTTGGAATGAGAAATTGAGCAACTAAAATCAGATTTGGAGGAAAAATTTTCTGATTTTCAAAATTAGAATTCCTCCAATAACAAACTGATGGAAGAGAAGTTCACTATGATGGAAGAGATGTTGAAAAAAATTACTAAAAGTGAAGACCAATCGGGTGACATTGGAAGTAAGGGAACCTATCGGCGGCAATGGAAGAGGTGGAAACCCTAACATATTTAGGGGAATGAAAAATTCGAAAGTGGAGATCTTTGAGGGTGAAGATGGAATGCCTCTTCTAGAACCACTTTTTAGGGAGGAGATGAGCACTGATTTCAAAAAAAGGGATGTTGATTTTGTAAGGATAAGGATGAATTATATCGTAGAGGTGCTAAATTTGAAAGAAGAAAAGGGGAATTTGATAAAGGGGTTGGGTATGATTGCCGGAGGGAAGATTGTGACAATTTGGGAGCACTTTCTCTTCACGGAATGGGAGGATATGGAGGATTTAGGGGCAACCGGGGTGACTCGAAGTTGAGGAAGCTAAAGATGCATATCTTTGAGGGTGAGGATGGCCATTGATGGATTTACAAGGTGGAATGATATTTCTCTGTCAACGAGTTGACAGAGGAAGAGAAGCTGACGGCAGCATGACTATGTTTTGAGGGGAAGGTATTGGCATGGTACCAATGACGTGACATGAAGCAACCCATTAGGAACTGGAGAGTTCAAAGAGTACTTACTAGAATGTTTTCAAACTGATACAGGAGGAAATTTTTATGAGCAATTCTTAGCCTTAACACAGGAGGGGGCCGTAGTAGATTACCATGATTGGTTCGAGTACTTGGTCAACAGATTAGATTGGCTCTTTGAGATAGTGCTGCAGGGGAACTTTTTAAAAGGGTTTAAACTCGGAGATACGGGTAGCGAGCTTAGGGTGATGTGGCTAAGAAGAGTCTGAAGGAAGTGCCTAAGGAGAGAGCTAGAGGAGGGGAAATGGAGGAAATTTCAAAAGGCTGACTGAGAAGGAGATACATGATAAGAGGGCAAATGTGTTGTATTTTAGATGTGATAAGAAGTACATGTCGGGGCATATGTGTAAGGATTAAACTCTTCATGTTCTCACCATCTGTGATGACGAGGAAGCTGAGGGAGATGGTTAGAGATGGAGGAAGAAGAAAAGTTACATCTGGATATGGCAGAAATCTTCCTAAACTCAGTGGTGGAATTCATCCTGAATCACACTATGAAAGTGAAGGGAGAGATCGCTAATAGAGAGGTGGTGGTGCTAATAGATTGTGGGGTAACCCACAATTTCATCTCCACCCAAATTGTGGATCTGTTGGGGTAGATACAGGAGGTTATGGGGTGATGTTGAGCACGAGAAAGGTAGAAATGGATATAGGACTCTGTAGTGGAGTGGTGCTGACCATTTAGGGGATCCAAATGAGGGAGGACTTTCTTCCCTTGGAGTTGGGGTGTACTGTTTTGATTAAAAAATGTTATTTGAAAAGTTTTAACTTTCTTTGTGAATAATTTAAATTTTAATTTTAAAATCAAACATCCATTAATGATAATATATCACCTTGAAAGGTGAAAATAAAATCCCTTAATGAGTTTAGATTTAGGATTATAAATTTGATCCTAAATCCTAAATATCATAACCAAATTTGGGAGAGAACTACATATGATCCCAAAGGATCAAAATGGTGTTCAATCAAATATTTAGCTATGATAATTTGGGTATAGCATCATTAATTTTATACCAGAATTCACAATAATGACTGACATGTATCACCGGAGGAAGAAAACATCGTTCATTGTCTATTATTCGAATACAATAGTAATAATCGTCATTTTTTGTTTGAATTCCCAGAGATAATTAATTAAAGGTTTTGAAAACTTGATTTTGAAAATCAGGTCTGGGTTTCTAAATCTTCTACGAGCGCAAGCCTTCGTAGTTAATTACATCGTGGGAAAATTAGGATTTTCCTACGAATACTCTCGATTAAAATATCGGTAAAAATTTTATTTAAGATTTTCAAAGTTCGATATCAAAGGAGGTAAGGGTTGGAATTTTCAATCGGGATTAGATCAAATTTGAATACTTATTTATAAAATCAAGGGAAGAAGGATAGGAGGTGTTTTGAGATTCTGAATTACTTCAGAAAAGCCTCAGCCTATCTTAAGTGTTGGGATTGAATTTGATTGAAAGTGATTTAATTTGAATGGTCAATTTTATTAGAAAGTTGGGACTCAATTCCCGGATGTTGAGGTCTTATAGCCTGAGCTTGCCTCGGAACCTAAGTCTAAATTGGGCACTTAAAAGTGGCCCGAACTTAGCTAATGCAGTGCAAATCTGGACTTACCCCGGCCTGGATTGGGGAGCCAGCTAAACCACCTAGGCGCTTTAAAATCATGAATCTTGTCTTTTAGGCTTCGTTTGGGACAGTTTTTTTATTGCTTTCTAAAACGGAGTTTTAGTACAAATTTTTTAATTTTTTTACTAAAACTCTGTTTTAGAAAGCAATAAAAAAGCCGTCCCAAACGAAGCCTTAATGTTGAGTGGTAAGGATGTTTTATTTAAAGTTTTGGAGAGTTAGGGCCGATATTTAGAGATTTTTCTAATTGACCCCTTTGACTTATGCTGGGTGCAAAATGTTAAGGACTAATGCAATTAAAATTTTGACTCTTTTAAATCTGTTTCTAATTAAATGCATGCTAGTTAACAACGTCATATCAAGTATGCTTGAAAGTTAAAAACATGCTTAGAAAATAATTTTTTAGAAGACTGGCTTCCCGAGGTCCGGCACCTCGTCCTCATCGGTCAGACTATTCGGACTCTACCCGCAGATGGGGAGGGTCTAAAGCAATGAGAGAAGAAGTGCAGAAATATGCATGCGACCTCGGGGTCGATTCCCGGCTAATTCCCTAAATTCGTTATCTTTCTATGTTATTCAGACTCACTAAAATCTTAAACTTTAAAGTTATGAGTATAAAAATTTTTACACCCTCACGAGTCTCACGAGTCCACGTAAAAACAAAAACGGCACACAAACGCCAAAAAACTATGAAAAGCAGGTAATTCTATATGCAATCAACATCAAACATTAATAAAATCAAATAAATTAATATTCAAACTAAAAGTCCATAGGCAAGTGCATTTTAATATTACATCCCAGAATTTACTGAAAAGTAGAGTGGCTGGGCACCACTGACAACAACCTAGATTTCTAATCCTAAGACTCAAGTGACTTTGAGAATGGGTCTTCTCGTTATCCACTTCTTCGTCCTCCTGACGCTTCTTGGATCGTCGGGTCCGGATATCCAAATGAAAAGAAACTCCTCTTGGGGGGTGTTATCTTTTCTCTTTGGATATTTTCAAA
Organism: Dendrobium nobile; assembly: GCA_022539455.1. Lineage (NCBI taxonomy): Eukaryota > Viridiplantae > Streptophyta > Magnoliopsida > Asparagales > Orchidaceae > Dendrobium > Dendrobium nobile. The sequence continues at coordinate 56,280,117 of CM039733.1, forward strand.
ATCATTCAAATTTGGAGCTCCAAATTGAGAGAGACTCTCCCCTAAGGGATGTCCCTTCCTCTTTGGATTCCAAATTGGATGTTTTAACATCCCATTCTCAAGTCACTTTAAAGTACAACTCAATTTGCATCAAATTACATTTAAATTCAAAAGAAAAATTTAAACTCGATCCTGCAGGGTTATCCTAATAATCAGCACTTATATATGATCCCAAGAAGTTAATATTCAATCTCAAGCTGTTTATACATTTGGAATTTTAATGCTCAACAGAGTGTAATAAATAAATAAACAGATAGTCAATCAATTCTAAGCTAACAACCAGCATGCAATGAAAGCTCGAAAACCCGGCACACAGTGGAAAAGTAAATACCGGCCTAGCCTAAAACTAGAGTTGGTTGTCCTAGAAAATCATCTAAAGGATGTGAGGTATGTCGTGTGGTCTTGATATGTCATAAGTAGGATCATTATATTGAAGTTACTTAAAGCTCGATTGGTTGAAAGGCTTAAGGGAAGATTTAGATTTGAGTTTAAGTATTAATGATTTGAAGTTAATTTTAAGAATGATTTTTAATTATTTGTTGAATATTACCTTTATTTCATACCGAGGCCGTGAAGTCTATTTCACCTTCTTTGGGGCTAAGCAAATAGCCTCGTGGGCCTAGGTAACCTAGTGGTACCCGACATAATTAAGTGTTTTGATTTGATTAATATTTGAAAGTTAAGAAATTTTAATTAAAGCTGGTTGATTATTGGTTTTAAGAGCTGGTTAAACATTTCAGGAGTTTTAAAGAGATTTTTAAGTTTTAGGAATTTTTTAATTATTATAATCATTTAATTAAGGGGTCAAAAGTTGACTTTTTGATTAAGAATATTTTTTGGAAAATTAATATTTTATTAAAATACTAGACCTTAATACGATCAATATGACTGTAAGTAAACTGAAATTGGATTTTTCTGGATTTTATTACGAAGGTTTGAAGTTTTGAACTGGTTTTGACTTAGGTTGACCAAAAAGTTGACTTTTCAAATTTAATGATTTTCTAAAATTTTGATATTTTTAATAAATATTAGACATCGTTATGAGTTGAATGCAAGTGAGTTTGGTTAATTTGGATTTTTCTATATTTAGTTATGAAATTTTGAAGTTTGATGTATTTATTGAATTTTCAAAATTGTTTAATTAAGGGATTTTCTTGATTTTGCTCCAAATGAGTTTCCAACTCCTTTAAATCAACTCCAAAAGTTAGGAAGGACCTAAGGAGTGATTCCCAAGTGTTTGGAAATATTTTTTGGAATTTTTATCTATTTTTAATTAATTAAATTAATTAAATATTTAATTTCACTTGAAATTAAATTAAGTCCAGATTTGCTGTCAACTCAACTTGGTTTTATTTTTCATTGATTAATTAGGGTTCAATTCTCGTCAGTTTGAGGGGTTTTTTGTATTTTTTTGATTTAAACTTGATGAATAGTAATTTTTGGATTTTTTAAAGCTTAATTAAGGGGTTAATTTTGACTTGTTTAATTTTCTGACCTAATGAGCTCTAAATTGGGTGAAATTTGAACCTAAGGTTTAAAATGTCACTATATTTATTGTGTTCAAGTTTCACCCCTATTGGGTGTGTGTACAATGCACTAGGAATTTTCTAAGTTTTATAGACACTTTCCTTAATTATTTTTCCTAGCTTTCTCTATTATTCAAATTGGCCTGAAATTTGGTGTCTCTAACCCTTGTGCACATGCATTCACACCACAGAAATCTCACAGCAAAACACTAAGAATTTAGGGAGTTATGAAATTTCAAAATTTAGGGTCCAAAATGGACCTTTTACCTTGAAAATTCACATCACAGAAACCCATTGGGTATTTCACCCTAAAAAAATCTGTGAACATGACAAAGATACCCAATAATCTTCCACCAAAATTTGGGGCTCAATTGATCACTGGATTATGAGAAATTCATAAAACTCTGATTTCAAACAATCAATAATATCTCACAACACAGTGATCAAATTAACTTAATTTTATCCCAATTGTTTCGAACTTTCTATTTTTCGAATGGGATATTTACGAAATCCCCATGAATAGGATCAAACCTTATTCCATGATATTTCCATAAGATTCCTCTTTCTTATTCTTAAGCAAGCCCCCGAGAAGGCTTAGTTGATCCATGATTTATGTTTCATCTTTCTTTTCCTTTTTGTTTGTTTCGAGAAAGATTAATAAATACTACATTAAATTCCCTTTCCAACGAGCCCAAAAATGTCTAATTTGATGAAAAATTCGATTTTCTATGAATTTTGAAAGATCTGGGTATTTTTTGACCATTTTTGGTCAAACTAACCACCGGCGCCAATGATAGGCACCAAAATGGTGGCGCCCAATGGGAACACGCCATGTGGCGGGCTGGGGCCCGCCACTTAACCACATCAGCACCCGCATTCGAATGCGAAGATAGACGCGCGGTATGGCACGATCTGGGCTGTCCGATCTTTGATCGGACGGTCCAGATCTTCTCTTGTTGATTTTGTGTATGAAATTTCAAATGCTCATATCTCCCAAAATACTCAACAAAATTGCATGAAATTTGAACTGTAGTTAGAGGGTAACATAATATAATAATGCCTAGGGTTTGGAGGCTCCATGCATTGTAGATTTGCTACGGTTTCAAATTGAAATTTAAACTTCAAATGGGCATAACTTATAATCTAACCATCGAATTTTTGATTTCTTGGACTTGTTGAAAAAATGCTAAGATTCTCTTCAACTTTGTAGAAGACTTCAGGAGCTGGATCTAGCTGGATTTGAAGTTATTCATGAATAACTGGATTCTCTCTCTAGATTACTCTATCTTCACCAAACAAGGCTTTGGAGGCTAGATTTTGGTGGGGGAAGGCTTGGAAGGGCTAGGGGAAGGCCTGGAGGAGGTTTTGGAATGTTTTTGGAGGTTGGAATAGCTTTGGATGAGATGGATTGAGTGAGAGATGACTTAGGGGTTAAATGCATGTCATTAGGATATTTTGCCCATTGAATCATTTTCTGATCAAATGGGTGGCTGAGATCAACTGATCAACTCCCTAGATACTTGCCATGTGGCCTAGAAGTTGGTGAGAGCAGGAGAGTCAAAAGGACAAAAGGACATTAGGTGTAAAACCTCTTTTTTTCCCTTTGGGCACATGGCTTGATCAAGAGCCATTTGATCTTGATCAAATGGTTGAGAATAACCCTAAGAGAGTTCTAGAGCCTGAACAAATAGCTGGAGAGGCTTAGGGATAGAGAAGATTAGATTAAGATGGGTTTTGACCATCTTTGACCCTCTTTGACAACTCCTAATGTCCATGTTGACTATTTGACCAGTCAACACGACACATAGGATGGCAAGGATTCATGAAAGAATGCCTTAAAATGATTTGGAATGGTCCTAATGACTTAGGATCAAATGGTTGAAATTTGGAAGGATTTTTAAGGTGATTTGACCAAAATTAGTGCGTTGACTTGGTCAACTTTAACTGGATTTGATTGGCTAAGGTTTGAGGCATGATTGGGCCATGAGTAGGAGTTGAATTGAAGCTTAGAAAGGGTTTGATATGTTAAATGGGTTGAAATAACCCATTTAAAGCCTTAAGGGGCATTTGGGTCAATCTAGATTGACCCAGGGTCTGAAAATGGGTTCAATCACTTTGAAATGACATTTAGAGTCTGTTGGGTGTGGTCCCAGGGTTTGGAGAGTTTGATTTGGTTTAATGGGCCTATTGGGCCCATTAAAGGTCATTTGGGTCAATCCTAGTTAATCTGGTCAACCAGGTTGACCCAAGGTCTGGGATTAGGCTCAACAAGTTTGAAATGATATTTGAAGGCCAATAGAAGTGGTTCCATGGCTTAGGTAGGTCATTTCAGTCAAATCACCTATTTTGACCCTTAAAGGGCCTCTTAGGTCAACTAGGTTGACCCAGAGTCTGGAAATGGGTCCAACAGGTTTGGTTTGATATTTGAAACTTGCTGGAGGTGGTTGTATTCAATTTGGAGGTCATTTGGTTTGAAATGAGTATTTGAACCCCTTAGGGGTGCTTTGGTAAAAAAGGGTCGTGCCACTGATTAGCATACGACCCTACCGTTATCCCCAAATTTAGAATGATGAAATTGAGGAGCTCATTAGAGAGATGTTGGAAGCGAGGATCATCAGACCAAATGTGAGTCATTTATCTAGTCCAATTTTATTCTAAAAAAGAAGGATGGGAACTGTACATTTTGTGTGGATTATTGGGGCTAAATAAAGAAACTGTGCCAGATAAATTTCACATCCCGATGATCGATAAACTACTATATGAGTTGTATGGAACAGTAATGTTTTCTAAGATGGACTTTAAGTCTGGCTACCATCAAATCAAGATGGAAGATATTTAGAAGACGACCTTCAGTACGCACGAGGGGCACTACGAGTTCTTAGTGATGCCATTTGGGCTCACTAATGCCTCTACTTTTTTCAAGTTTTTAATAAATAGGGTATTCCGATAATACCTCAGGATGTTTGTTCTGATATTTTTTAATAATATTCTGGTGTAAAGCAAAGCAAAGAAAGAGAATATGGAGCACTTGAAGGTGGTTTTGAAACTTTTACAAGAGCATCAGCTGAGGGCCAACCTAAAGAAGGACAGCTTCGCCCAGTCTAGTGTTGAGTACTTGGGACATATAGTGTGTCAGGAGAGAGTGGCAACCGATTAAACAAAAATTGAGGCAATGTAGAAACGGCCTATGCCTAGGAACATAAAGGAGTTGAGGGGTTTCTTAGGACTGGCTGGATACTACAGGAGATTTATGAGGGGGTACAGTACCATAGCTTGGCCCTTAACCGAGCAATTGAAGAAGGACAACTTTTTATGGGGTGAGCCAGTAACCCAGGCTTTTGAGAGATTGAAGAAAGCCATGATGATAGTTCTAGTTTTACCTCTTCCAGACTTCAGCCTGATATTTGTAATGGAAATCGATGCGTCAGGATATGGGTTGGGGGCAGTGTTGATGCTGAATCACAAACATATATCATACTTTAGTCAAGTGCTGTCAACTAGGGCTAGATTCAAGTCGGTGTTTGAGAGAGAGAGTTGATGGTCATTGTCTTAGCTATTCAGAAGTGACTCCCTTACCTTTTTTTTTTGGGGGGGGGGGGGGGGGGGGGGGGTTGCATCAAGCAAGAAAGCATGCATAATGAAGAGTTGAGAATTATTAGGGAGGATTTGATGAAAGATAATAGTAGCCATTCTGGCTACTATATTGAGGGGAGTGGTTGTTGCATCAAGGGAGGTTTGTGATGCTACGAACTTTCATACATATTCCCCACTTGCTACAGGAGTTCTACGACAGTACAGTTGGAGGTCATTCAAGAGCACATAAGACCTATAGAAGGATGACATATGAGATTTACTTGGAATGGGATGTATAAAGACGTTGAGGAGATGGTGGAGAGGTGTGAAGTGTGCCAGAGAAACAAATATATGGCAATGGCTCCAAGAGTACTACTACAACCCTTGGTACTTCCAAACAAAGTATGAGAGGAAGTGTCCATGGATTTCATAGACGGCCTACCATGATCAAAAGGATTCATCGTCATCATGGTGGTGGTAGACAGACTTAGTAAGTATGCACATTTTATCCTCTTATGACATCCCTATATTACAGTGACAGTGGCGGTAACATTCATCAGGGAGGTGGTTCGATTGCATGGGATTCTTGAGTCGATTGTGTTTGATCGAGACAAAGTCTTCCTCAGTCAGTTTTGGAGGGGGAGTTGTTTAGGTTGCAGGGGGACTGTTTTTAAGAGAAGCACCACCTATCATCCGCAGACAGACAACCAAACAGAGGTGGTGAACCAAAAGTTGGAGACTTATTTGAGGTGTTTTATTTCTGAAAGGCCACTGATGTGGGCTAAATTGCTATCATGGGCCGAGTATTGGTATAATAAGTACCATTCTGCATCTTAGATGTCTCCTTTTAAAATACTTTATGGAAGAGACACCTCACACTTAGTGCATTTTGGGAGGGGGAGCACACCAATCTATTTAGTTGAGTAGTACCTAAAGGAAAGGGATAAGGTGTTGGAAGAATTGAAGAAACGTCTGTCTAGGGCACAACAAATCATGAAGAAGTAGACAAATAGACATAGGAGGGATATACAATTTGAAGGTAGAAATATCATTTACTGAATGGAGTTTAGAAGATAGGGATCTTGCATAACTAAATATGAAGTGTTTGAATTATTTCTTTTGTGCTTTGTAGTTTGTTTGTTCTTTATAGTTTGTTCGTATTTTTTATGCATTTTGCTTTGTAGTGTTGTTCTAGTATTTAGTTCGCAGCTCTCTTTTTGGTGATGTAAAAAAGTGAGTAGAATGTTGTTGGTCTTGCACTCTTATTGGTTTTTGTATCGTTTATTTTCATTAGTTAAATTGTGTATTACTTTGCTTTCAGTGCTTATTATGCTTGTGTTATCCTTGTTGTGTTTGTGCTATATTAAAAAATAAATAAATAATAAAAAAAATGGTTTCTCCCTACTTTTAAAAAAAGAAATTACTTAGTAAGGGAAAGAACTAAAGAGAAAAAAAAATTAACTTGTAAGTTAATTAATAATATTTGTCATCATCAAACTGAGAAAGATTGTTGTAATTCGGTATCCCAAGTTTGTATTTTGATGATATCAATCATTATTGTATTGTATTTAGTTTCTCTTATATTTTATTATTGCATATCTTTTTTTTTTTACTAATATTTCATGTTTAACATACATCAAGTACCATCAGAGAATCAAGAATCATGACAGGATAATATTGGTTTATTTATTAAAATGTTTGAAACTTTTTATTTTTGTGAGTCTATCAATGTAAAAAAGGTGTATGTTAGTTTAGCAATTGTGCATACACACACGAGAAAAGTGGGAAAAAAAAGATTTTAATTTTTTTGTTTAATCATATTGTATGATCTCAATCATATTATATGATCATTCTAAATAGAAATTAATTAAAAAATTTAATTTAAATGAAAAATATTAAACTCACATAATAACTAATCATATAGTATGACCACACATCATACTAGACAATCATCTATAACTAGAAACCCAGTCGTCGAATCTAACATACCTAAAATAGATAAATTTGAAAATTGAAATATTCGTATAGTGTGAATTCTTTCATACTATATGATTTTTTAAATCATTGTCTATTTAGGTCAGTTAATTAAGCAATCAAATCAGATCAGATTGATTACATATCATATGATATAATAATATATCGTATTGTACAAGTCACCTGAGGAGTCTCTCAATGAAGTATGGTTCGTCTAATATGATCATAAGATCATATTGGACGAAACACCCAAGGGCTTATTGGACGATTTTTTATTTGTTATGTACAATTCGATATTGAGTTGTACTAATCATAATGTACTGTTGTTCATTCGAACAATACGATTAGTTAACACACTTTAATTGATCATCCCACAAATTATTCATCATATAGTATTATGGAAAGATATTTGTACTAAACATATTGTGTAATTCATAGATTATATTGTACGAACAGTGATGGCTAAATTAAAATTTAGGTTTTCTTGAAGCAATTATTATTATTATTTTCATTTGAGAGAGTCTTTGGAAGTCAAGTGGTGGGTGTCTTTTGTAAGTAAATATTTGAAGAGAGGATTTTGAAAAAGGGAGAGAGAGAGAAGTGAAGTTGTGAGAGGGATAATAGCCTTGTGCGATCAAGGGAGTGAGAGAGAGAGAGAGTCTGCACACGTTGCTTCGGTCAACGTCCATCTTCTTCATCCATGAGTCAAAGCTTTTCTTGAGAGAAATTCTGGGTGGAATCTCTTCGTGTCAAAGGGCCACCATCAACTCTATCCGACTGGGAAAGCTGGTGAAAGAGGTTTGGCTACTTTGTCTCATGGGGAAAGTGAAAGGTATTCTGCTACTTTGTCATACTGGGAAGGTGAAAGTGATTTAGCTACTCCATTGCACTAGAGAAAGGTTGAAGTGATTCTTATGAGGGCTTCTCTACTTTGCTATATTGGTAAAAAGAAAGACACTAAAGAGTTTTAGTGCAATATTCGGAGAGGATGACTATGGGGAGTGGACTAGGTCAAGTTGATCAAATTACTTCAAAATTTTGGGTGTGATTGTTTCTTTTATTTATGCACTTTAATTTTTGCATTTTATTTCCATGCACTTTTATTTTCTTGCAAATCTATATTGAGCATTGATATTCTTATGATATGAAAATATTGAGATTGCTTTGGTTTTAGCTTTTGTTAGAAAAGAAAAAAGAAAAAAAAATGTAGATGTTTATTATTTGCTTCTGCATTATAAATCTAAGTTTGAATTTAAATTGTGAAGTTGGCTTGTATTTTTTCAATGTGATTTAAAAACATTAAAAACATAACACACCAATTCACCCCCACCCCCTTGGTGTGCCTTTGTAGTTTAAGTGGTTTAACAACCTTAAATTAAACTTTCAATCATATACACCCTTAGATCTCTATCGAGCTTGTAATCAACTCACTACATTGATTTTATCTCCATAGACCCAAGAAACATATTCATCCTATATCTAGATATGAAAGTTTTCAAATTCAATCCTAATAATTATTCCATCATTCCTCCATCGAGGTAATGAATCACATTAGGTTTTAAATTTAAATATGATCATTGCATGAATTAAATGAAGATCAGGAGGCATTGAAAACAACAATAAAGTGTTTTATGTACTAGAGTCTACATAAGAAAAATATATGTTTTATTCTCATCATAATCCTAAAACAAAGGTATTATCCAGCCATAGAAATGATTTTACACAATATAGATATCATTATAAGAATCACAATAATATATACGAATTTAAGGGATGAAAATATCACCTAGAATAGAGTTTACAATTACTTTCATATAGTATATGCTTTTTGGACTAATTTCCCTTAACATGATTACTCCCTACTCTAAACTCTTACTCCCTTACTCTTTTATACAATAAACAAATGACCAATCCTCAATACTTTAAAAATAAAATTATTTATATTAAGTATAAAATTGACTCAGGTGCCATAACGCTCGAAAGGTTAGCATCGTGGTGCTACGATAATGAACTAACATTTTAGTGCTTTGTATTTTAACTCTGCCATGACGTTAGGCTAAATCAAACCAACATGTTATAGTGAACCGATCTAACCCCCTCACCATGACAATATAGCTGATTATGTATTGTGGCCCTACCACAACATTATGGTACATAGTAGGCATTGTGATGCTCATGTAGGTGTATTGGCACTATGGTTCTTGAATCAACACTAAGGCATTAAATTATTTGTAAAATGCCATAACATTTAGTGTAGCAACATTACCAAATATGTCATTGGGGTGCTGGTGAGAGTACGACTGTGAAAGATTTAGCATTGTGATGTTGAATTAAATTGCAAAATTTCTGAACTCATAGTGTTGTGGTCTTTCAAAGTGGCATCGGGGAATTGATGGTTCTATGATGTTGTTGGTCGGGGCACCATGGCGCTAGTGCTGACATTTGATATTTATGGATTTTTTCTTTAGATTTTCGTGCATAACTACAACTAAAACAAACATTTTCACAAGAATTTATATACAAAACATTTAACTAATTTTTACTTACCACCTTTCCCCCAGCTTACGCTATTGCTTGTTCACAAGCAACGTGATTGCACTTTTGATTAATCCATACTTCTTAATGAATTTGCATGTTAAAATGATTAAATATAGGAAAATACTTCACTAATTTGATGCTTATTGTAATAACTCAAAGGTCGGTAATTTTAATTAAAATAATATGTAACAAATATCCTAATTAATCATTTCCATTAATATCCATACTAATCCATCTACTACATGTGCATGTGCAATTATTGACTACTTAGTTATATTGATTTATTTGTCATTTAGCAAATTTTCATACTTTAGTTAACTTTGTAATTCATTTATAAACATCAATATGTATTAGGATTCTTACACTTCCCTTATGTAATTTAGTATTAGGTTATTCATGAATTTGAGCTTTTTTTAGGCACCAATTTTTTATGCTTTGGTACTCATTTTTCTTTTGGATTTTTTCATTTTTTTCTTTTCTTCTATTTCTCTTTTTGTTTCTACATTTTGGAGTACCTTAGTAATGATGCTAAGTACCTGATTGCTTCTTCCCTTTAAGTAACCTAAATTAATTTTAATTAAGGGCTGTTATAAATCCTCCCAATGCCATGCATAGTTTATATAGAATTTCTTAAATTAATTTGAGTATTGCCATTTTCTAAACTTAGTTAATCAATCTACAACTACTAGCTAAGTGCTTTTGTGTTATAGTAGTTAAATTTAGTATGATGTATTAAGGTAGATGATTTTATTAGTTATTATTAAGATTGTTCTAATTTATAATTATTATTCTTCGCTCATTCAACTAAGCACCTATAGTTTGGTATGGTTCATATTCCAATCAATTTGAATTTGGAATTCATAATGGTTAAATGAATATCAAAGAGAGCAATTGAATAATAAGGAGCAATCAATTCTCAAAGTTGGTAAGAAATTGTAAATAAGATAACAAATAAGGTAATAACTATAACAAAATAGTAAACTACATAAACAATAGATTTTTATAGTGTTTCCATCCTTTGACCTATATCCACTCCCAAGGTTCTTAGTAATTTTATTAGAAACACTCCTTTTCCCCTCACTAAGGCATATAAGCCATTCTCCATTCTCATTATGCTTCCCAGCATGGCATAGATGCCTCCTTCCTTCTACTTCCTACATCGTAGAGATGCCTCCCTAGCCTCCTTGGGTAGACTCGATCAAGCTTAAAAAAAAAAACTCATAAGAGCTCCTAATCTTGAGCTCCACATGAAAACAACCTAGAGGAATCAAATGCAAAACAAAGAAACAATCATATGAATCCCCTCACTCACTCTTCATACACCCCTAGGAGCTTTCACTCAAATTCATCATCTCCTCTTAAGTGCTTTTCCAAGCTCATAGATAAAGAATCACCCCTTTCCTCACAATGGATGCTTTGTAGCATCTTATTGAAAAACACACGCCCTCTCAAAACATAAGAGTTAGTATTTAAATGAAAACCCTAATGTTTTAATCATCAAGACTAGATTATATAGTACAACCCAATATCATACATTATGAGTAGTTCATTCTAAACAAAATCCGCAAAAGTATAACTTTATTTGATTGGATTGTTTGATCATGATCATATGGTACGATCAGTTTAACTGATATATAGTTCATAATGGCCAATCAAGGATCAAACAAACTTATTCCAAGTTTTATTCATTCTATATAACATATATCGTACTATATAAATCTCCTATTTGATTTGATTTTATATCCATATTATTTTTATCATAAATAGACAAGATTTACAATTATTCATATAATGCGATATCTATCATATAATATAATTAGTTTAAATTCTAAATTTCCTATTTATGAAAATTAAAAAAAAGGTTAGAGTTGTTTGAAATAGTTGATTGTCCTGTACAATGTAAATCATACAATACGATTTGTTATTTTTAACAATTCTTTATTTTTTATTTTAATTATTACTTGATTTATTATCTATGGCATGAATAATTGTATAATACAATAGAACATATAGTACAAGTTCTTAGAGAAATCAAGTAATTTTAATTTTCAATTCTTAGTACTCTAGCTCCACTTTGTGAGTGTGCACTTGGTTGCTTGGCTATTTTACACAAATTACATACAATGACTCAAATAAAAGAAAATAATACATATAATATACTGATCATTTATAATTTTGAGCTTGTTACCCTTCTTGTTTGATTACTTCTCTATATTGTATCTTAAACTTGATATGTTAGTATAAAAGAGCAATCCTACATATAAGATTTGAACTTTGTTTTAACTTAACCAATAGTGTTTGTTATCATCAAATCTAAGGTTCATCAGGCTCATGAGTTCCAGCACATAGTCTGGCAATTGTGGTTAGAGCGCCATTTCTGAGTAATAATGGTTGGGTGGTAGTAATCTAATAATGGTAGTTGGGCGATAACAGATCAACAATTTGGTTAGACATCAATTGTCTGTGGAGGTGGTTGAAAGTTGCGATCATATGAAGATGGTTCAATAGTGATGGTATGAAAGTGCTGTCTAAGGTTTCGTTTGGGACGGCTTTTTTACTGCTTTCTAAAACGAAGTTTTAATACAAAAATAAAAAAATTTGTACTAAAACTCCGTTTTAGAAAGCAATAAAAAAGCCGTCCCAAACGAAGCCTAATGGTAGAGGTCAAATGTTTGCAACCCAATTATGGTGGTTAGATGATGGGAATTTATGGAGGAGCACTCTCCAATTTAAGGTCCAGGACCTAGCTTAAGATCCATCACCCATCCCCCTATCTCCCATTTCACCCCTCAAGTAGAAAGTGAAGGTCTATTTATAGTATTTCAGCGTTAACACTCTTTATAAATATAGACCAAATCCAAAATATTACATTGAACTGCTTATATTGATCTCATTAATTAATTCTTTTGGCTTATAAGCATCTTAATAATGTCATAAATAAGCAAATTTTGGATCTTTAGACTCATCTCATTGAGATGCTCAACTTGATTATAATAATGAAATATTTGAAGATCATTAGGTCTTATAATTAATAATATAAAGTTTTAAACTATGCTATAAGGGCTTAATTTGGAATCATTTAGACTCAAATCTTATCACTTTTGGTGTCGTTGGATTTGTTTCATTGAGATGCTCAATTTGATTATAAGTTTGTTTAAATCAAACTTGGAATGGTCATAAATTTAATTCAAAAAGTTTCTAACTCAAGTTTGCATCGAGATTTATACTTAATAGAATGGATTTTTGTGTGACGAATCATGTATATCCTAATTAATATTGTTGTCAGTTGGAATATTAACGATAGTAGAGATATAAAGACCTTAACATATTAGCTTTAAACGAATATCCATTACACAAATAGATAAAAGAGAGGGGTGCATTATTCATAAGAGACAATAGAGTTTTTACATGAAAAACTATGAACAAAGAGAAAATCCACAGGGCCTAACCCAGTTGAAATGAATCCACTTGTGCTTGTTATTGATTGCAAATGATGCCATTTCCTCTGGGGAAGGCGTTGGCTCGATGTATATTATAAAGAGCATATTATATAGTTGGGTTTGGAAGAATTCAATGATATGAGAGCTATACTTACGAGAATGTTGGGTTGTTAATTTAGTTGGTAGGGCCGTAGTAAGGCGATGGGCGTTGGAGGGACCATAATTGGGCGATAATGTTTAGAGGGTTGTAGTTAGCAGGTGATAGTGGTTGAAGTGAACGTAGTCAACATGCAATGGAGGTTAGAGTGACACTGATTGATAGACAATGGTGTTCGAATGTACTATAGTTGGTGGGCTATGGTGGTCAAATAGACCGTAGTCGATGGGCGATGATGGTTGGAGGGACCATAGTCAGCGGGCCATGGTAGTTGGAGGGATTGTAGTCGGTGGGCCATAGAGTCATAGGGATCGTAGTCGGTAGGCGACATAGGTCGGAGGAACCATATTCAATAGATGATGGAAGTCGAAGGAGGGTTAGTTAACATGCGATAGAGGTCGAAGGGACCATAGTTGAGGGGCGACAGAGGTCAGAGGGACCATAGTTGAGGGGAGACATAGGTCGGAGGGGCCGTACTCGGCTGGTGACAGTAGTCAGTGGGAGATGGAGGTCGGAGGGACCATAGTCGGCGGACGAAGGAGGTCAAAGAGATTGTAGTCGACAGGCGATGGTTGTTGAGGGACCATAGTTGGTAGGAAATGATGGTCGGAGGGATTGTAGTTGGCAAACGGTGGTGGTCAAAGTGACTAGTCAGAGGGCAACAAAGATTGGAGGGATTGTAGTCGCTGGGTGATGGTGGTTTGCGGGATAATTGTCGGAGGGCGATGGAGGCTGAGTAGAGGTATTGCGGTGATCGGCGGATGGGTGGTGGTTGGGCGAAAGGCGATGTTGCGACCCTGGTCGACGGAAGTTCGTCAATGGTGGTGCTTGCGTAGAACTCTAGCATCCTTGAAGGCTTGAATCCTTGGAGCTCTCTCCAATCTCCAGCCAAAGACCTGCTTTATGAAGAGAGCTTGGGACTATTTATAGATTTTTGTAAGTGACACACCATATAAAAATGGAGAAGATGCATGGTAGGTTTGGAGGGCTCAATCAGATGACCCATAACTGATTCCCTCGATCATGGAGTATTTTTCAAGCAAATATATGCCTTAATGATGTCAAAATTAAGCGATCTTGGGCTCGTTGGATTCAGTTCGTCGAGCCGCTCAATTCAACTATAAGCATGATATATTTAGAGATTATTTGGTTATCCAATTAATGCTTTGAACCTTTCAAATATGCTTCGGCCTTGTGATTTGGACCCATTTGGGCTCGGATTGGACCGATTTTGGGTTCGTTTGGTTCGTCTCACTGAGTCGCTCAATTTGATTATAAGTTTGTAGAAATTAGAGTTTAGGTGGTCTCAAATTTAATTTGAGAAGTTTCCAACTTTAATCTGCCTTAGGATTTGTGCTCGATTAAGACAAATTTTGGTGATATATAAAATATATATTAATTAAATAATACTTGAGGTAGACTTTCATTATATATATGTTTAAATGCTTTATATGTGTCCATATTTTTTTTAATAAATGTTATATATGCGTAAGTGGATGCACATGCATGTTAATTGCATATTCATATATGATTAATTTTAAGTTTAATCAAGCTACTATTGAGTTAGTAGTCTTTGAAACTAGGTTATCATTTTCAAATTTAAGTCAGTTAATATTCAACAATCATACAATGAGTGTTGTTGTATTTAATTATCAAGCCTCAATATTCGTCAAGTGGCCTATAACTTCCATTGGAGTAAGTAGTCTTACTTGGGTCCGTGCTTCATTACATGAGAGATAAATTATGACATTTTAAAATTTTACTGTATTTTAGAATGTGAAATAAGTTTTTCTGTTGCCTTCTCTTATAATCGAGCTCTATTCAACTATTTTGCCTAATTCTTTCCGCCGGATGCACTGTCTTGTCTCCTCGAGTATAACTCTGAATCCAGTGGTTTTGAAGGCTTGAACATGAATAATTTTCAGCTAACTCACCTTGCTTATGCTGATGACCTTCTTGTCTTTGGAAAAGCTGATTCTAACAACTGTGAAAAGCTTATGAGGATCATTAATTTGTTCACCAAATTCACGGGGCTTCACATGAACCTGCATAAGAGTTCTTGTCACGACCCGATTCGACGGGGACGGATCCCGCCCAAACCGGATCGCGACCAGCCTAAACAAACTAACCAGGATCTGGTTTGGGAATTGGTTTCGGAACTGAATCTTCCAAATAATTCTCAAAACGGCCAGACAAACACAGAACAACAGAGCTACTATAAATCACCAAATACAGCGGAACAAAACATCTATCTTGTCTTTTCCTCAAATACAATCATCTACAAATACAGTGCATGGCCTTTGAACAGAAAGAAAGACAGAACAGAAAAGCCATGACTGTACAAAAATCAAAAGGTACAACAAATACCTATACGAATCAGACTCAGAAATCTACTCCTGGACTTCCTTCCCTTTCCCAGAACCTGAAAACCACCAGAAAACAAGAGTGAGCTCAACAGCTCAGCAAAGCAACAAACCTCCAATCAAAACTTTCAGAATTCAAAACCAAACTCATCAGACAGAAATCAGATCAGAAATCGGAATAGAATCGTACAGATTGTCAAACCGGACATCTCAGAAAGAAACAGAATAGAATCAGAACAGATACGAACAGATATCGAATCAGAATCAGAGTCGTACGGATTCAGAGTACAAACAGAACATAATAAATCAACAGAGTCAGAATTATACAGAAATCAGAAAGTCAGAGTTAGAATTCACAGAGTTGTACGGAACAGAAATCGTATCAGAAACAGGACAGAATCAGACATATCACATTAACAAAATCAGAAATCAGAATTGCAGATCATATCATCTCAGAATCATAATTGCTTACAGAAATCAGAAGCAGAATTGCTTACAGAACAGATACGGAAATCAGATATCAACAGAACAGATATATATTTAATAGCTAAAACTAAACTAAGCAGAATCACTACGGATTCTGACCCTTATGTCTCCCATGTGCTCACAGCACCAGAATTTCTCTGAGTAATAAATAGCTAAGTGTGCTCACGGCACCAGAATAACAGAATTCCTCGGATCCGGAACTGAACAGAAATTTCTCCACCTTGAGCTCAACTAAGAATTTCTCCAGACACTAACTGAATCTCATAGGATCCAGGCCCCTTATAACTCCCTTTTTATAGCACATACAGATAGCATTTCAATTCAGAAGAAATCCGGGCAAATCAGAAATCAGACAAAAATCGGGCAGCACAACGGCAGTAGACGGAATTTACACAAAATTTCCTGCAAAGAAAATTTACCAAATTCGCACAGAACATAGATAATCATATTCCAGAACATTTATTCTACTGCACAGAGAATTTACGGATTCACAGAAAAATGAAATCAACTGAAAACGCTGCCGAATCAAAAATACCCGGACAAAAATCTTCGGAAAATAACCAAAAACTGCACACTCGGCACTTCAACAATATACAGAAAGTTACGCGGTAAAAACTGAATCCATCAAAAGTTACGGATGAAAATCGGTAACGGAAACGAAATCCGGACAGAAAATACCGCCAAACTCGACGGTTCTGAAAATTGAGAAAGGCGGAATGTGCCTTACCTTGCGTACAGCAAAATCCTCAACAGTCTCGACGAACGAAAACGGACCCGCGGCTTCCCGAAATCAACTTTTCCTTTTTCTCTTTTTCTTCCTCTCTCCTCGGGTCAAAATCTGATATTTATAAAATTTTTTCTCTCTCCTCAAAATATCTCATTTCCCTTAAGAAATGCTCAGATCGTCCTGGACGATCGCACTTCGTCCCGGACGATGTGTGCTCTGGAAAATCCTCGTCCAGACGAACTTTTCATCATCGTCCCCGGCGACAGGTCCTCGGGAGAATTTTCGTCCAGACGATCCAAATTTCGTCCCGACGAATCATACAACCAAAACTGATTTTCTGCACAACCTGTACCGATCGTCCCGGACGATCCAACTTCGTCCCGGACGAACCTGGAGCAGAACTGATATTACAATCTCCCCAACTTAAAAAAAATGTCGTCCTCGACATTATCCAATCCAACCTCCGTCAAAACAAGTACGGGTACGACTGTCTCATGTCAGACTCCTTCTCCCAAGTGGCTTCCCGTGCAGTACGGTGCTTCCACTGGACTTTAACCATCGGAATCTGTTTACTTCGTAGTTTTCGGACGTCGTACGCCAAAATCAACTCTGGCTCTTCCTTGTACGCCAGATTCTCCTGAATCTCAACCTCATCAGCAGATACCTTCTTACCAGAGTCTGATACCCACTTCCTCAAAGTGGCTACATGAAACACATTATGCACGTCGGGCATCGAATCAGAAAGCAAAAGTCTGTAAGCCGCTTTCCCAATCCTTTCTAAAATTTCAAAAGGTCCAACATACCTTGGACTAAGCTTGCTTACCTGACCAAATCTGCTCACACCTTTCATCGGGCTGACTTTGACATACACAAAGTCACCGACTTGAAACTCAACGAACCTGTGCTTCTGATTGTAATACTTCTGTTGACGGTCCTGAGCTGCTTTCAATCTTTCTTTAATCAAATTAATTTTCTGAACAGTTTCATCAGCAAAAGTGGCACCCAAAGTCTGTCTATCTCCGACCTCCGTCAGAGTCAAAGGAGTCCGGCACTTCCTGCCATACAGAGCCTCGTACGGTGCCATACCAATACTGGACTGGAAGCTATTGTTGTAAGCAAACTCAATCAAAGGGATATGATCTTCCCAGCTTCCTCCAAAGTCTAAAACACAAAGTCTCAATAGATCTTCCAATACCTGAATGGTCCTCTCAGACTGTCCATCAGTCTGAGGATGAAAAGCTGTACTGAAATGCAGTTTAGTACCCAAGCCTTGCTGAATGCCCTTCCAAAGTCTGGAAGTAAAACGTCCGTCTCGATCAGATACAATCACGCGAGGCACACCGTGCAATCTGATAATCTCCTTAACATAAACCTGTGCCAAGCGCTCTACTGAATCAGTCTGTCTGATCGGAAGAAAATGGGCTGACTTCGTCAATCGATCTACGACTACCCAGATGGCATCGTGTCCTTGCCGTGATCGAGGAAAACCCATCGCAAAATCCATCGTCACCTCCTCCCACTTCCACTCAGGGATAGGTAACGACTGCAACAGTCCACCTGGTCGCTGATGCTCTGCCTTCACCAACTGACAGGCCTCGCATCTCGACACAAACTCCGCCACATCCTTCTTCAGCCCAGGCCACCAAAATAATAGCTTCATATCAGCATACATCTTACCACTGCCTGGATGAATAGTATAGCCAGAATGATGAGATTCATACAGAATCTCCTGCCTCAAATCTCCAAATACAGGTACCCATAACCTGTTCTTGCAGAAAATAGCACCAGAATCAGAAATTCGAAGTTCAGGAGTCTTACCAGATCCAATCTGAGCAATCAACTTCGAATAATCAGAATCTGACTTCTGGGCTTCTTGAATTCTTGTCCCCAAAGTAGACTGAATACTCATTTGAGCCAAATCCAACCCATTGGAGAGAATCACCTCCAACTGCAAGCGTTCCATATCTCTAATCAGAAAGTCATCGGAAGTAAGCTGAATACCTGATAATCCAGAAGACTTCCTGCTCAAAGCGTCCGCTACCACATTAGCCTTCCCAGGCTGGTACTGAATAGTCAGATCATAGTCCTTGATTAACTCGAGCCACCTTCTCTGTCTCAGGTTCAGATCCTTCTGAGTAAAAATATACTTCAGGCTCTTATGATCAGTAAAGATCTCACAACTGACGCCATACAGATAATGACGTCAAATCTTCAAAGCAAATACTACAGCAGCTAACTCCAGATCGTGCGTCGGGTAATTCTTCTCATGTGGCTTTAACTGTCTAGAAGCATAAGCAATTACCTGACCACGCTGCATCAGAACACATCCCAGTCCTTTCAGTGAAGCATCACTGAAGATCTGAAAACCTTCCGTACCTGACGGAAGTGCTAACACTGGAGCTGAAGTCAAACAGTCCTTCAATTTCTGAAAACTAGCTTCACACTCCGGTGTCCAAACAAAAGCTACTGACTTCTGCGTCAGTCTCGTCAGAGGCGTCGAAATCTGTGAAAATCCCTTCACAAATTTCCTATAATACCCGGCCATGCCCAAGAAACTACGTACCTCAAATACCGTAGTCGGCCTTGGCCAATCAGCAACCGCCTGAATCTTCTGGGGATCAACAGAAATGCCTTCTCCGCTAATCACATGCCCCAGAAAAGAAATACTCTTCAGCCAGAATTCACACTTGGAGAACTTGGCATACAGCTGATGCCGCCTCAAGGTCTCCAACACAATGCTCAAATGTCTGGCATGCTCATCCTCAGAAGCAGAATACACCAAAATATCATCAATAAAGACGATCACGAACTGATCCAGAAACTCCCTGAATACTCGGTTCATCAGATCCATGAAAATAGCAGGCGCATTAGTTACCCCAAAAGGCATAACTAAAAACTCGTAGTGCCCGTACCGAGTACTGAAAGCAGTCTTCACCACATCAGATTCCTTCACCTTCACCTGATAGTATCCGGATCGCAAATCAATCTTCGAAAATACTGAAGATCCGGAAAGCTGATCAAACAAGTCGTCGATCCGAGGCAAAGGATACTTATTCTTGATAGTGACCTTGTTCAAATCTCTGTAATCAACACACATACGGAGTGTCCCGTCCTTCTTCTTTACGAACAAAACAGGTGCTCCCCAAGGCGAAACACTAGGACGGACAAAACCTCTGTCAACTAACTCCTGAAGCTGAACTTTCAACTCAGAAAGTTCTTTCGGTGCCATTCTGTACGGAGCTTTTGATATAGGAGCTGTACCCGGAAAAACATCGATAGAGAACTCCACCTCTCTATCCGGAGGTAAACCAACCAACTCCTCAGGAAAAACATCGGCAAACTCCCGTACCACAGGGATCTCAGAAACAGAAGCAACCTCCAGATTCAGATCCCGCACCGAAGCCAAAAACACTGGGTAACCCTTCTTCCACATTTTGCTCACCTCCAACGCAGAAATCAGACTGGAGAGAACACCTCGTAATCCCTGAAATACAACTCTCTCTCCAGCCACAAGCAAACTCACTTGCTTCTTCAGACAATCAATCTGAGCCTCATACAGACTCAGCCAATCCATGCCCAAAATTACGTCATACGAAGAAATCGGTAACAAAATCAGGCTTGACTTCCACTTCTTGCCAGCAATGTCAATCTCACAAAAACAAAACTTGCGGGCAATCAAATTACTTCCAGCCGGTAAAATCACAGAAAGAGAAATCGGCAACAAAACAGAATCCAAACGCAAAAGCTCAAAACAGCGCTCGGACAGAAAAGAGTGACTAGCTCCAGAGTCAAACAAAACACGACAGGGCTGATCAGAAATATAAATCGTACCTGTCACAACATCCGGAGCATCACGAGCCTCTTGCTGACTCAGACTGTAAACTCGTGGCTGAACTGGAGCAGGAGCTGAAGCAACAGAACTACTCTGCTCCCTCTGAACCGTAGGTGGTCTCCGTGGTCCAGAACTAGTACTACCACCTCTTCCAGAAAATCCCTCAGGGCGAGGAGGAACAGTCCTCGGTCTTCCTGCTGCAGAACCGGTAGGTCTAACAGAGCCCTCAGGTCGGAACTCAGAACGTCGATCAAATCCAGCCTGTGGACACTCTGCAATCCTATGTCCAGGCTGACCACATCTGAAACACAGACCAGCCATCCTATAGCACTGGCCATGATGTCGCCGTCCACAACTCTGGCACACAGGTGCCCCACTGACAGATCCTGAACTCGTCGTACTGGTAGCAGTACCAGACGATTCTCCACTCCTCCTGGAGTCAGATCTGTTGACTCCGGATCCAGAACCAATCACAAATCTCCTCTTCCCAGAGGAACCACTGCCAGAAGTCTCACCGCCAAATCTCTTCCTACTCGCAGTCCACCGCTGCTGAGTAGCCATCAGATCATTCTCAATCAGACGAGCTCGCTCCACAAGCTCAGCGAAATCAGAAATGTGAAAAGGCACCAGGGGCTGCCTCAAACTATCTCGCAATCCCCTCAGAAATCTGTAGCACCTCTCAGCAGAAGTGCTCACTAGCTGCGGAGCATACCTGGCTAGTGCAGTAAACTCAGCCTCGTACTGCATCACTGTCTTGCTCCCCTGAACTAGTCTCAGAAAACTCTCCTGCATTTGCTGTCGTGCAGAAGGGGGAACAAACCAGTCTCGAAATACCTCAGTGAACTCGTCCCAAGTGATCAAGGAGTTCAGCCTACCCTGAAATCTGGCCGCCTGCTGGCCTTCCCACCAGTGCTCAACCTCTCCATCCAACAGAAAAACTGCCAACGGAACTTTCCTATCCGCTGGACACTGCATCCCATCAAAAGTCTTTTCCAATCTCCTCAGCCACTCCTCGGCTGCTTTGGGCTCAACAGCGCCCTCAAATCTCGGAGGTTTCAACCTCAAAAATAACTGTAAATGTCTATCAATATCTTCTGATCTGACAGTAACAGCTCTGCTCTGAGTCTCGCTCATCATCTGAGCAACAAGTGTAGCAAACTGAGCAAGTGTATCAGCACCGGCCACTGGGGCTGTACTCCCCACAGGTGCTGCCTGACTGGCACTCTGCCCGTCTGTCATGTCTGGGTCTGGCTGATCCATACAGAAAAATCCAGAAAATCCGGAAAACTATCACAAAAACAACACGAAAACAATACAATAAAAAGCCAAACGACCCAAAACTACCCCTAAACAGACTCACTGATCACTTCCTATAGCTCTGTCTTACAATCCAACCAGTTTCCAAACCAGTGCTCTGATACCACTCAAAAGGCTTTGTCACGACCCGATTCGACGGGGACGGATCCCGCCCAAACCGGATCGCGACCAGCCTAAACAAACTAACCAGGATCTGGTTTGGGAATTGGTTTCGGAACTGAATCTTCCAAATAATTCTCAAAACGGCCAGACAAACACAGAACAACAGAGCTACTATAAATCACCAAATACAGCGGAACAAAACATCTATCTTGTCTTTTCCTCAAATACAATCATCTACAAATACAGTGCATGGCTTTTGAACAGAAAGAAAGACAGAACAGAAAAGCCATGACTGTACAAAAATCAAAAGGTACAACAAATACCTATACGAATCAGACTCAGAAATCTACTCCTGGACTTCCTTCCCTTTCCCAGAACCTGAAAACCACCAGAAAACAAGAGTGAGCTCAACAGCTCAGCAAAGTAACAAACCTCCAATCAAAACTTTCAGAATTCAAAACCAAACTCATCAGACAGAAATCAGATCAGAAATCGGAATAGAATCGTACAGATTGTCAAACCGGACATCTCAGAAAGAAACAGAATAGAATCAGAACAGATACGAATAGATATCGAATCAGAATCAGAGTCGTACGGATTCAGAGTACAAACAGAACATAATAAATCAACAGAGTCAGAATTATACAGAAATCAGAAAGTCAGAGTTAGAATTCACAGAGTTGTATGGAACAGAAATCGTATCAGAAACAGGACAGAATCAGACATATCACATTAACAAAATCAGAAATCAGAATTGCAGATCATATCATCTCAGAATCATAATTGCTTACAGAAATCAGAAGCAGAATTGCTTACAGAACAGATACGGAAATCAGATATCAACAGAACAGATATATATTTAATAGCTAAAACTAAACTAAGCAGAATCACTACGGATTCTGACCCTTATGTCTCCCATGTGCTCACAGCACCAGAATTTCTCTGAGTAATAAATAGCTAAGTGTGCTCACGGCACCAGAATAACAGAATTCCTCGGATCCGGAACTGAACAGAAATTTCTCCACCTTGAGCTCAACTAAGAATTTCTCCAGACACTAACTGAATCTCATAGGATCCAGGCCCCTTATAACTCCCTTTTTATAGCACATACAGATAGCATTTCAATTCAGAAGAAATCCGGGCAAATCAGAAATCAGACAAAAATCGGGCAGCACAACGGCAGTAGACGGAATTTACACAAAATTTCCTGCAAAGAAAATTTACCAAATTCGCACAGAACATAGATAATCATATTCCAGAACATTTATTCTACTGCACAGAGAATTTACGGATTCACAGAAAAATGAAATCAACTGAAAACGCTGCCGAATCAAAAATACCCGGACAAAAATCTTCGGAAAATAACCAAAAACTGCATACTCGGCACTTCAACAATATACAGAAAGTTACGCGGTAAAAACTGAATCCATCAAAAGTTACGGACGAAAATCGGTAACGGAAACGAAATCCGGACAGAAAATACCGCCAAACTCGACGGTTCTGAAAATTGAGAAAGGCGGAATGTGCCTTACCTTGCGTACAGCAAAATCCTCAACAGTCTCGACGAACGAAAACGGACCCGTGGCTTCCCGAAATCAACTTTTCCTTTTTCTCTTTTTCTTCCTCTCTCCTCGGGTCAAAATCTGATATTTATAAAATTTTTTCTCTCTCCTCAAAATATCTCATTTCCCTTAAGAAATGCTCAGATCGTCCTGGACGATCGCACTTCGTCCCGGACGATGTGTGCTCTGGAAAATCCTCGTCCAGACGAACTTTTCATCATCGTCCCCGGCGACAGGTCCTCGGGAGAATTTTCGTCCAGACGATCCAAATTTCGTCCCGACGAATCATACAACCAAAACTGATTTTCTGCACAACCTGTACCGATCGTCCCGGACGATCCAACTTCGTCCCGGACGAACCTGGAGCAGAACTGATATTACAGTTCTCTTATTATTTCCCCTAGTGTCCCTAACCAGAATGATATTTCTAACATGCTTCAAATTCAGAATGTTTATGACCGGTTTAAATACTTGGGAATTCCTATTACTTTGGGTCGGACTAAGGTGTCTGACTTTGCCCCTTTGATAGAGAAAATTATATCTTTACTGGCAGGTTGGAAGGCGAAGACGCTTTCCTTTGCTGGGAGATTGCAATATATTAAATACACTATCACTAATACCGTGGCCTTCTGGATTAGGAGCATAACTATGCCTAAAGCTATATTCAAACATATAAATAAGTTATGCTCTAATTTTCTTTATCATGGGGAGACTGAAGGAAGGAAACTTCAATTGATTTCTTGGAACAATACGTGCAAACCGTATTCTTTTGGTGGGCTTGGTATTGCTTCTTTACAAGCTTTAAATTTTGCTTTTAATTGCGGTATTATTATGAGATGCTATAACACTAACTCTCCTCTTGCTAAGTGGTGTCTAGCTAGATATTGCAGTCCCTGGAAACCTGTCACGAAAACCGCAACTGCTTTCTGGAAAAATATTTGTAAAACGGCTGAATTAGTAAGGGAGAAATTCACTTTTTCCATTGCTAATAACAGCCCTATTTCTATTTTATGGGATCATTGGTGTTTAGGGGAAACTATCCTGGATAAATTTCATAATTTTCCCACTAACATTGCAAAGAATACACAATTAGCTACTTGGATTCAACAAGATGTTGGAACATCCCGGATTTGGAGATCCCTTCCATAAGGGATTTTATTCTGAATATTCCTATTGTTCATGATAATAAGTATCATATTAGGTGGGAAAACACTGTGAATGCCAAATTTAGGGAATTCTATTTATACTATTTTACAAATGATGATCAAACCGATTGGCATCATATGGTCTGGCATAAGAAGCATGCTTTGAGATTTTCTGTTTACTCGTGGATGGCTCTTAAAGGAGGTTTAAAAACATGTGATGTGCTAGCTTCAAGAAACATTCAACTTTTAGATAAATCATGTTCTCTCTGTCACAATAGTATGGAGACCATTTCTCATATTCTGTTTGAATGTGATTACTCTTTTAAAGTGCTTCATAATCTCATACCCTCATTTCAAACTTTTTACTTCAGACCTACAACTATTTTAGCCTTTCAACATATTGATAATTTGGATAAGCCTAAGAGCTTAAAAAGTGGCATCCTCCTCGTTTTAAATGCTGTTATCTACTTCATATGGATAGAAAGGAATAACAGAAAGTTTAAGTCTATTGCTGTATGCTCCAATTCTCTGATCAAGAAGATCTCGAAAGCTGTTATTATCAAATTACTGGGATGGAAGAATGGTATTGAAATTAAAGAAGCATTGAATCTGGTATTCTGATGCTACTTCCTTTTTAACCATGGCTTATGAAGGGTGTTGCTGTTTAGCTGGTTTGAGTTGCTTTTGGATCTTCGGTAACGTATTTCTGATTTCTGTCTCATCTGTGTTGATGATCATGACCTGATTGATTGTCTCTATGGTAGCCTTATGCTCGACTTAATGGTTACTTGGCTGAGTACATTGAATATCATCTGCTACCCACTTTTTGGAAGGCCTACGGGCAACCAAAGTGGGTAGGACCCTTTGAAGAATGCAGTCAAAATAAATTTTCTTTTCTCATCTTAGTTCTCCAGACTCTATAGTCTATTTTTAATTTCTGAACAATGCTATATCTTTTTTGCATATCCTGGACCTTATCGGACATCACCTGCTGGGAAGGAACTGAAATGAGATGGAAGAATATGGAAGGCTGCAATTGCTGAAGTTAGACTGCTGGAGTTCGTGGATTATGGAACATGGAGGCTATATGTTTGTAGCTGATAATATTTTCCTATGAATCAGTCTCTACCTCCGGGATTGATACAGACTGCTTGGATCCGATTTATCATCTCTGTGCTTGGATGATAAAGTTTGTTGTTATCTTCTTTATTGTCCTTTTTTCTACAATTGCTTTATTACTTGGTTTTCTATAGGTACTGGTTTGATTTTATTCATTCTATATTTGTTATAGAATGATTGGATATGGTTGCATTTTTCTTTTTTATTTTTATTTTATGTATTAGTTTGGACCTTTATGTTGAACTTTTTATTTGTGTTTAATAAAATGGGCTATGCCCCAAATTTTCCCAAAAAAATAAAAATAAAAATAAAAATAACATTAATAATGTGTGCGGCCACCGATTTATAAGCCTATTTACTTATAAATAAAATGCTCGATTACTGGCCTCTGAGCGCTATGAGCTATGATTATATTAGCTTCCTAAGAAAAATAAAATGCTCGAGAATTGGAGCACTAGATCTGAATTAGCAGCGAGCGTGGGTGGTGGTTGGTGACCTCACTTCGACTCCAGCCGCTCCTCGCAAACCACTCTTCTCTTCCTCTCGAAATATAGCCCCACGTCCTTCTTATCATCCCTTCCGGCTCCTCCGAGCCGGCGATTTTGTCGCCGGAGTCGCCGGCGATGACTGGCCTCTGCCGCCGTCGCTTTTACGCGCCACCAATATCACGGGGGAGGGCTCTTATCTTCCCGCTGTTTCTAGTCTTTCTCATGTCGTGCGCCTCACTAACCTTCGCTGAAGACGTCGAACGGGGGAATGCGACGGAGTCGTCGACGGAGGCAGTGGGCAAGGATAGCGATAGCTTTGCGGACATTATCGATCGGGCTCTGCAGAAAGAGTTCCCTGAAAGCGAGCAGAACGCGGAAGGTTGGTAGATCTTGGAGTCCTTGCGTTTTTCTTTCTTGTGTATAGTGTTGATCCAGTAAATTTCCGAGAGGAATGTGCTTTTCTGAGTTTATGATTTAGGGTTTTTGTGTTTTGAGTTTGGGATGGAGTGGTTAACTGAAGTGGCGGGCTTTTCGGTTAGTATATATTATGCGATCCTGTATTGCTTAAAATACGTTGCAGTGTAGGGATCATCCTATTTTACTTATCATTTGATCCTTTTTCATTTGCATGCACGATAATAAAGCAGTGAGTTAATTGAAGAAATTCCGCGGAATGGAGCTTTTCGGCATTCTATTTTTGTATTTAAACCTGGTAACTTGTTATCTTTGGTAGCGCTTGTTTGGTGGTTCACTTTAGACAACTGTCAGCTTGAATGCCTAGGGCTAAAATATACTATAGTTAAACTTAAACAAGAGTTCCATTATTAGTCCCTTCTTGGAATCAGTGGTTGCTTAAATCATTGGTAAAATAAATGTTTTGTAACTCTTTTGAACGTAAGTGTTGGAAAATTGGTTCTCCATGCAACCTTGAAGGTCCAAGATTTGGCATTTCTGTACAATAACTCTTTCTTGCAAAGCGTTGCATAAATGGCTGTCTTCAAACTTCAAGATTTTTTTTTAAAATTTTTTTCTGTGCTAGCGCAACATATTAGATTTGACCTTTGTTAAGAGTGGTAGAGCTAGACCTAAAAAGATTTGGTTAGAAAAATATTAGAAATGACCACCCATTTTTTATTAGATTTAAATGAGAATTTAACTCTTAACAAGACACAATGGAGAAAAAGATTCATGTAGCCGACCCATGTAGTGGGATAAAGACTTGTTGTTGTTGTTCTTGTTGTAGTGCAACATTGAGGCATTTGGATTATCTGGTGATGTGTAAAAGCTTACTTATTTCTGCTTTGTTCACTTTACAGAAATCAATCAAGATGGTTTCAACAACAGCGTTGCTAAAAACAAGGTTTGGTTTTTAATTTTTTAATTTTATTTTTTCTGATCATGTTCCTCTAATCCAACAAAGACATGGAGGTATCTATATTTTTGAAATGAACTGCTTTATGCCATCCTTAATTTGAAAAGGGATGTGATAGTGGCTTCTTCATCTCTATCTTGCTTTTATCTCATCATGTTATGTTTCATGATGGCATTCTTTGCGGGTGTTTCTTTGAGCTCCTTTCATGAGAAAACTGAGGGGATTGTTGGAACAAGACGGATAGTATATTTGTTGCATTGTATACTTAATATGGGGACAAAGGTCTTAGTAATCTTTTATCTGTTGCTTCACCCACTCATGAAGGCCCAATGCAGGGTAGGAGGAAAATATATCTTATGTTTTCAATCTTTTTCATGCAGAATTAGAGAACTTCTCTCACCTCCACTGCAATTGACCCCCAACCCGTTCCTTTTACAAGAGTACAATTATTTAGTATGTAGGAACAACTCTTAGCAATCTGTAACATGTTGCTTCATCTACTCCTAAGGGCTAGAATTTAAATGGGGTTTTTATTTTTTAAGCTCTTTCATGTTGTTTAAATGTTTATTTTTCTTCCTTCCTCACATTAAGTTGGATCTTGTGAATTGTTGACGTTGTGGGCTTAGGCTTTGTTCCTTGCTCACATCTGTTATTGTTATTTTAGCAGAAATGGATGAAATTCTTTGCAAGTTTATTTCCCATGGTTTGAAGCCCTGGGGGAGGTGCATGCTCAGTATTGAAATAGTTCATGCACAAGTCAAAATTTACTGTCATGAAAAGCAAAGCAAGAGAAAACTTTACCAAACAAGCAGTAGTCTTTTGCTGATCTATTATCTCAAATGGGATTCTATGGTCAAACATTTCAATTAATTTGAAATCCTTCCAAGCTAGCACCATTGTTGTTCATTAGCCTGACTATGGGGATTGGCTTTATGGATGCTAAACATATATTTTTTTCTTAATTTAATAAGAACTTCCTTTTTTTTGGCAAGGTCTAGTTGAAACAATCTTTTTAAATAATTGATCTGGTTACATCATGTCTAGTGACCTTGATTTGATGTTATTAGTGGCCATTGAATTGCTTACGTTTAAATGACACATGATTTCTTTCATTTCTCATATTACTTATTACGACTCACCTCAAGATGAATTAATCACTTAGTCTCTTCCTCTTTATCTTTGATATATTTAACTCATTCTAATTGTCCTACATGTGTTTTTTCTTTGTTTATCAAACCTTTATATACTAACATTGTTGATTTATAAATGTCTTAATTATAACTTTAGGTTATTGATCTTGCTCTGTCATTGAGCAATTGAGTTCATGTACTTAAGTTATGATGACCTTGCAATAATGCATCATGGAGTTTCTTTATTTTGTTTATTGACTTGTCCCTGTACAATTTTATGTTATGGAATGCAATGAGGTTTAAGTCTATTTATTTAATGATTTGTATGTGCACGCTGGTTCCTTTCAATTTACTTGTTTGCAGGCTGTTTTGGAAACAGTAGCTAGAGTCACGAAGAAAAATGACACAAAGGAGGAAAAGTATATTAATTAATTATTTGAATTGTTAATTATTTGTTGACGAAGACATTGATAGATTCCTTTACTATAGTTTCATATTCTGGCTTTATTTTTTTTTTTTCAGATCTTTTCAGTTTCATAATGTTTTCAATAACGAGATCAAGCAGGGATATGCATTTGATTGATCACAAGGTATTTTTTTTAAGACAAGCTGAGTGCATCTTGTATTATTTTTTCAACTTGCTGCTTTGCATTAATTTCCTGACAGTAACCTCTTTCAATTTCTATAATACTTGTTCTATCAGGATATGTGTTTATAATATCAAATCCCAAGTCAAAATATCCCATACTACAACTGGACCTGAGGTATACCTGCGAGTCTTTGATCTCAGAACTTTGGCTATTACTTGATATTTTTTGTTTTGGTTTTTGCTTTCGTAAGTATGACTTAGAACTCCTTGCAAAGTTTTCTCAAGAAATTTATGAACTTTTCTTAGTTATTATATAAATATATATATATATATATATATATATATATATATATATTTATTGGTAGTTTACTTATATAGATTTTTGGATCTTCCCCTTACAGCAGAATGATATTCCATTCCTTAAAAAAAAAAGATATTCCATTCCTTGCTCTTAGTCAAGGCTATTTTGCCTATAGTTGCTTGTTATATCTTTTGTCGGATGTAGTTTCATCCCAAAAATAAGTAGTTCTGCTTAGTGGATGAAATATTTTTAGTTTTGGGCTCTGTAACAAAAAGATTATGCTTATTCAATAGGAATAGAGATAAATCAGAAAATACAGCTAACTTAGAATATCATTTAAAACTATGGCAATCAGATGATATGGATTAACTTTAATCATTTTTCTTGAGTGTTGTATGGGTTTTATAATTTTCTGCTTGTAATGAACTTTTTTTTGGGTTGTACAAGGGATCGAAGAGTGTTTTGATGACCATTTTTGCAGTACTAATTTTGAATTTGAATGGCCAATGATCTGATAATATCTAGATCCAGCACAACATGCTGATTTCATTGAATCTTCAGTTTTCATATGCACTTCAAATTTGCCTAATCCACTTTTAATTAGCCACTGTTTAGACATCCGTTTTCCATTAACCTTGTATTATCATTACTACAACCAATTAGTTACTGTATAATTTCTTGTTCCTGATACTTACTAGTAGCTCTCGTAGCAGTGTCTATGATCTGTAGTCTTGTTCTAGTTTACTCTATTTTATTCTCTATCTATTTCAATATATCTCGATTTCGAAATACGTGCATGCCCTTCATTCTTCAGTGTCAATATATATTATCTTATCTCGTTTTGCCTACTGTTAGAAGATTATGAATCTAAGTGAGCCTTTCTGAAATATGATGTTGTGGTTCCTTGCAAGAGACAGTTATTGACATTATTCAGTACAATATTGAAAATAGTTGCGGTGACTTGCACTGCTTGAGATTTAGTAGGTGATGCGTGACCTGATATTTGCTTTTGATGTCTATGCTGTGTTGCTTTTTTTTTTATTCTTATTTAAATTTGGAATTAAATAAAGTGGGCATTGCAATGGGCTTTCAAAGGTTTAGCGGCCCTCTTTTCCCATGAGTTTAGATAAGCAGGATATACCACTAATTGGAGATTCATATTTACAGTTTTGTCCAATGGAATTAACTTAAAATAAAGGAGCCTGTCCATGCCAACCTTATTAACTAACCTAGATTTCATGGGTTCATAAATAGTGGTATAAGTCATATAATTTGGACTTAGTTGAATAAAATTTCTCTTTCTGGTTTCGTATTTTTAGTTTGAGTTGGATATTTGATTGCTTCAGTGAAGTCATCTCTTGTATTTCTGTGAGGTTTAGTTTTCTTTTGGATATTTTTTCATTGTTTATTTTGTTGCATAATTTGTATTGTTCAGTGTAGTGCTCTTGTTTTGGATGCATTAAAATATTGAAATGATTTTCTTATTCTTTCATATTCTTGATGAAATTTTTAGTATTTACAGGCATTCATTATTTTATTATCTATTGGACTTAAATTATTCAATCACTTCTTTTTATTAAAAATTAGTTTTTTGGATTAATTTGTAACTTGTTCTATGTGAATCTCTAATTTTTATTTGCATGAAAGCATTACTATGCATCATATTTATATTAGAAAACTCTGGCAAGAGTCAGGCAACTCAGGCTATCCAATTGATATAAATGCCTTACATTGTCTCGAAATATACTAATAAGCAGGGCTAATTATTTGCCTAACTTACAAAATTTTAACTTTTCAAAACCAATTGACGGAATATTGAACAAAATAAAATCAAATTTGTGTGATATAATATGCTAAAGCAAAATATGATATTTTGTTACTCAAGTTCGTTCATGTGAACTTGAACTGAAATTCACTCATAGGGACGAACCATTTTATTTGAATGCTAATTCCTGGAGAAGACAGAAATAATCAAGTTACACAATTTAGGGTATTTAGTAATGATGTTTATGAAAACTATAGATATAAAAATTTGGCATAATTATGACATAGCTAGAAAAGTTAGATTGATGCAAGATTGATACTAAAGTTTTTATTTATTGTTTGCTAGACTTATATTGTTTTTGATTATAGACTATGTTTGATCAATGAAAAGTGCGATTTGCAAAAAATAAAATTAACTCATCAAGAAAAAAGTTCTGGTAAGTATGGAGAGCCAAATATAGAGGTTAGAAAGGATTAAATAACTGTATGGGTTGCAATGAAAATATTTAAAAGTGAATATTTGCTTTTGTCATATATGAGTGTTGTTTAGTTGATGAATTTAATTCATTAAAACAAGGTACCAAATTTTATTATTCATATATTATTAAATTTGAGAACTATTGTTGCATTCTAATCATTTTTAAAATCACTCTCTCAAGTTTAAGGTAGAGTTTTGCGACTTAATATCAAGAGAAAAATGATACTTCACCATTTTATCACATTCATCTTATTTGTTAAGCCTATGAGCTTAAGCTTGTATTAAATATTTTTATTAATCATGACTATAATTTGGCATGAACTAACCTTATTTAATAAGGTAGTGCAAATATGTATGGGTATATTTGGTGCAACCTAAATTTCTTTATATTTTAAGAAGAACACTTAGAAAAGCAATTAGAGAACTTCTTCCTTTCAATAAGCATAAACATCCACATATAAAAGTAAAAGTAGGATCAAGCTCTGGGAAGCGGCTTACAAAACCCATAACATAAAGAAACACAACAAGGCTACCCTCAGAGCAACCGACAAGTGGTCACCTCACATGCAAAGCTCGAAATATAAAGAATAGGTGCTCCAAGGATAGATCCAAACCGGAATCCACCACTAAAATGATCCGGCAAAAGTTCATACTCCTTCAGGAAATACTAACGAAAACGTGACAACAAACACCACCACTCACAAGAGAAGAAGGATACAAATGGGGTAGGAACCATGGATAGAGAAGAAAGAGTAGAAGACCGAGACGAGTATAGAGGGGAAGGGGAAAGGAGGCTAGCTCGCAAGCTTAAAAACCCGCAGGTTTGTATGCAATTATTTACCAAAACTATCTCCAACTGTAGGAAAACAATCACTATTTATAGGGGGGAAAAGGGAAAAATCATTTAATGCAAGGTAATTAAAGCACCACCCAAACAACCACTAGAATTCCCTTGAAAACCGCTGCAAACATGGACCAAAGGGACAGGAGCTTGGGGGAAAATGAGGCATTAATACAATAGTTAATGGGCACAAAAATCGAAGGGACAAATGCCCAAACCGAAGGGACATCAACTAGGGGGAAAACAAGGCATTAATACAACAGCTATTGGGCACAAAAATTGAAGGGGACAATTGCTCAAACTGAAGGGACAGCAATTAGGGGGGAAACGAGGCATTAATACAGTAGCTAATGGTCACCAAACTGAAGGGACAGTTGCCCAAACCAAAGGGACACGAGGGGAAAAATCGAGGAAAACAAGGCCCACAAGGGGAAAAATCAGTAGTCCACTAAGGGGAAAACCAAAGAAACAAGTTGAAGGATAGGGAGAGAAATACCTAAGAGCACCAACCTAGCATGATCATCAGTTGCCTTCCATCATAGGGTAACAAAAAAAAAAAAAACATAGTTAATAAAAAATAGAATGATAATCCTTGATTGCATTAATATTTTAAGTAAATGTCGGAAGAGCAAAGCATGAGAGAAAATGACTATGAAGAACATACATGACTCAAATGAAGTTAGTTGATTGTGTCTCGAGTTAGCCCAAGTGAATGCGAGATCAATGTTTCAAGATGCAAATTGTTTTATTTATTTTTTGAGTCTTATATTAGTTTATTTTTGAGTGTTAAGGATGTCACGACCCGACCCGGCTAGCCCGAGTTAACGGGGCGGGAGCGAAAGGTCGTACGGAAAAGACATTAAATCATAAACAATTATAATTAAAAACTTGAATATCCAAATTACAAATATCATCCAGAATTTAAAGAGCCACTAACCACAATAAACTCAATTAGTTTCAAACAGTTCAAATGTCTCAAGACCAATAAAAGCTTCAATACATCATTACATAAATTTCAAATACTGTTCATCCAGATACTAACTCAAACCTTAGACTTAAAACATAAAATAAATGGAACCTTTCATCCTGAGGTCCCCTACGACGATACATGTAAGGTCGTCGTGCAGCCATACTTTTCTCCTGAAAAAGATTTCCAAAACGGAGGATGAGCTAAAGCCCAGCAGGTAAATCATATCACAATTAATTTCATAAGTGCATATATTAAAAACATTTATAATTGAAAACTAATTCATTCATTGAGCGAGTCATAACATGTCCATCTTTTTTCCTTTCATTCTTTCCTTTAACAATTGATTTCTTTCATTCATTTCTTTTCTCTTTCATATGCAATGCAAAATGTAAAAAAATGAATATGCTATGTATCATCCGTCCCGGAAGTACCAGTTTTCGTACTGTCAGGTACGCAGTCAAAAGTTTTGGCCATTTCCTTTACCTTTGGTCCGCAGAACCCCATTACCATTTGGCTTATACAAGCCCCATTTACCATTTGGCTTTGGAAAGCCCCATTACCATTAGTTTGGTACTTCGGATCAACATGCATATGTAATTTTATTTCATTAAATTCTTTTCATTTTCTTTCATAATCATTTCATTTATTCATAATCCTTAATTGTTTTTCACATTAATGCATGAATTGAAAGCATGACTGGGTATTCTTAAAATTAGGAACATCAAACATGACAGTAGATAAATATTGACAGTAAAATAAACACATGAATTGCATTCTAAATATGAATAAAATCTAACACTTATAAAATTAAAAGGGATATGAATACCTACCTCAAACCAAATGTGGCACGCCTTGATACAATTCTTCCACCTTACCTTTATATGGTCACTACCTAAGAAAGATTTATAAAGTAACGTGTCACAATCATAAGTCAAATTCCTAAGTCAAATTGCTAACTCGGCATTTTCCCTTTAACCATTCCTAACGAAAATTATAAGGATAATTAATTAAATAAACGTGATTTTCGGATTTAATAAATAACTAAATTTTGAAAATTCATAAATCCTCAATTTCATCCAATTATTTATTTTAAATTGATCCTTAACAATTATTAATAATATAATATAATTTTCGGATTTAAATAATCCTAAAAATTAAGAAAATGAAGTTTTCATTAAAAACTTAAAATTTTTCTTTTAAAAACATTTCCTAAACCCTTAGGATCAATTTCATAAAGGTGTCTTACAAAATTAAGGTTTTGGTCAAAAACCCTAACTTATAAATCTCCAATTTCTCCCAAATCTCTATGTTTTTATTGTCAAAATATTCCTCTATCTTCACTAAAGGTTCCTTAAAGAAATTTTGGAAGAAAATCATTTTAGAAAAACCCTAGAATTATATTCTCCAAAAATCTAGAGATTTAGGAAGTTCCGTTTGAAATAATCATACCGGAGTGATCCTCCGTCGTCCTTCGATTTGACGTAAAGCTCTCGCCGGAAAATCGTCGCGGAGGCCCTCGCCGAACCCGCCGTCCGCGCCTAGTCCGCTCGGTTCCGCCCCTCTTCGTTCGGTCACGCGTGAAATGGGAGAGGGGAAGGCCGGTTATGCTATTTAGGGAGAAATGGGGATTTGTAATGACCAATTTGCCCTTAGTTAAGTAATTTCGGTTTAAGAAAAGATTGAGGGTAAAATGGGTATTTAGAGACTTCGTTTAATTTTAATTCTTAAAATAGACATAATTAGGAGTATATCGAAAG